>CBVK0100211253.1:0-25783 GCA_900067695.1 Picea abies | reverse complement strand
ATGCTTCAACTTTTCAAGATTCTCATCTTCTTGTTCACTCTCTGCATTGTATTTGTATCCCCAAAAGGGATCAAGGTTGGTTTCTTCATCTGAATCTTCTTCAGAAATGATTTCTTCTTCTTTAGAACTCTTGTGATCATCATCCTGGTTTTTTTGGGTTATGAAGAGGACTTCTCCTCCATCATTATCTTCTTCATCACTCTCGTCTGAGGAGATTTCATAATCCTTGGAGTAGAAGCTCATTTTATTGTTGATACTTCTCCTTTTATAGTTGCATTTTTTAGAAATATGTCCTATTCTACCACAGTTAAAACATTTGAGAGGAGACTTACCTTTATATCTTTCAGTTCCCTTATGGACCCTTCTTACAAAATTTGTTATTTCTTCATCAAGTTCATTATCCTTGTCTTTTGTATTATTTATGGCTTTAAAGGCTAATTCATTCTATGGTTGGTCACTTTCTGTACCTATTCTCATTTCATATGCTATAAGAGACCCATGTAATTCATCCATTGTGATTTTGGTCAAGTCCCTAGTTTCTTCAATGACAAAGACCTTAGCATCATACTTCAAGAGAAGTGATCTCAACACTTTTTGTACAACCAAGGATTCATTGAGATCTTCACCTAATCCTCTGATAGCATTAACAAATTCATCAACTCTAATAAAATAGGTTGCAATATCTTCCTTTTCATCCATCTTCAAATTTTCAAATTCTTCTCTATGTCATTGAAGCTTGACCTGCTTAAATTTTGGATCACCTTCATATATACTCTTGAGTTTGTCCCATACCTATTTAACAGTGTTGCATCCCATCACTTTGCTAGCAATGGTTGGTGCCAATGCTCCTAGAATAACATGTCTGGATTTTGAATTACAACTCATAAGCTTCTTCTCATTTGGATCGGTTGGAGCATTCCTTGGGATTACATAGCCATTTACAAATGAGTACCAAATGTCTACTCCCAAAGATGTTTTAGGTAAGTTTTCACTCTATCACTCTAGTATGCATAATTTCTTCCATCAAATTGTTGAATCCCACTTGGAATGTGCCCATGGTCATCCATCTCTGCTCAGGATTTTCCTTCCAGTGGTTAAACTATTATGAAGGCAACCTGCTCTGAAACCAATTGTTGGAAATACTGAGAGGGGGGTGAATCAGTATTTAGAGCAATTAGTATTTTTTAATTCGTACTTCAATCAGATCATGTATTCAATTTATTTCCAATGAAAAATGAATACTATCCAATGAACAATGAACAATAGTATAAGAGATACACCAATACACCATGCAAAGTGTATAAGAAGTAATCATGTATTATTGTTCAAAGGAAGTAATGACTTCCAAAGGTAGCTACAGCTTCCAAATATAAGTGAGGGATAAACCTCCAAAGGGAAGATATTATCCTCCAATATCAAGAGAGGTTTGACCTCTCCATCCTTGCCCCTTCCTTCCACCCAAGAATATATGAGCGATAATAAAACTTTACATTAAATTATCACCATCAACCAACCATCACATAGAACCTGATAATTCTTCCTGAGACTTCTTCAAATTCTGCAATTCTTCACTTCTTGGAATACTCTGATCCTGTAGATAATATTACTCAATGTATTCTCTGGAAATCTTCCAAGTTACACTCCTTGAATCCTCCCAGAAAAGGAGTTATAAAGAAAATGGTAGAACTTATTTAATTCTGGTTTATTCAAGAGAGCGAACATGTACAGAATGCTCTGTGCTCAATATTTAACATTAGATTTTGAAATTTGTACAAAGGAAACTACAGCCTGTACTCTTTTGAATGCAACTGGTTTCACATCATTTAGATTCTCTATGAATATGTTATGGCATTTTTACCTGGAACACCTATTTATGAGTAGCTTCAGTACTAGTCAAAAAACCTTATCTTCCACAGAGTGTATCTCCAAAATTATAGTTAATAAAGAGCTGAAATTTTTACCACAAGTACCTAGATATGTCTTCTCAACAACCTCTTAATTTCACCATATGAATAATTATAGAAACAAAATTAGAGAAAAAATGGTAAGACGACCTGTAAATAACATACCTTAGAATACATCACCAAAAGACTTCATCCTCCCTTGAAATTCAACCTTTTTTACTTCATATTTCCTCAGAAATTTGACTTATATCTCCTTGTTCATTAATAAACTTGTGTTTGTTGAAAAATGAATGTATAATGAGATGTATTTATACCCTTTATGTCACTTCCTTTTAACATTAGGGCCGACATGTAGTTTCTTCTTCAATTCACATTGTCATCTTCAAAAATTCATTTCTCCTCAATCGTGAGGATTCACGTGACATGCCACATACCACCGAAAGCAGCATGACTTATACTATCCATCAATGGGTGTTGTATCTACATGAGTAATTTCCTTCATGTCTATCAACTTCAATCAAGTGTGGGGTACAAAATCCAATGGCTAGAGTTGACATCAATGACAACAACCAATCTTCCAAAAAAGTTCACATTTAAAAGAATCCATTAAAAAACAATCAACATAAAAATACACAATAAAACATAATATAATTTATTTATATAAAATAAAATTTAATTTGTAATTATTGTATTTTACTTATTTATTATGTAAAGGAAAAATTATCTTAACTTTAAATCTAGAATCTATTTGTGTGTTTCATCTCAACTTCCACACAATTATCAGGAAAACACAACAATTTTTTTTTTTTAATTTTGCACACATGTATATAACTAAATGAAAACATTAATAAAAAACAAACTAAGTGATCACTTCACCCATAACGTTTGAATCAAGAAGCATTACATAAAATAATTTGCAGAGGTATGTGTTCAAGTTTTTCAATTCGACGATCGTGATTTATATATGCATCTGATTTCTTACATGGTCTCTAACTATTTTCTAGCTGCACGAAAATGATACCAAGAAATCCAACCACCAGATGCTCTTCGAGAACACCCAAGTTAAAGGAATTTGAAACAGGTAAAGGTTCTTCTCCTGGTACTACGGAGGCAATTGAAGTACACTCCCAGGGCAGAGCTAGTCATAAAAACCTCAACAAAGAAGGCCTTTGTCCAACATCCGACCTTCGGTATACAGAGGCAAGCACCAGATCCAAAGTGATGCTCCCATAGTGGGGGGACATTTTCAACATAATCAGTCAGGAGGATTACCCAGAGTATATCCCACACAGTGACCCATATGTAAGGGTGCTCAATGACCAGGTGTTCCCAAACATCTGACGGTCATATTTTCACATGGTAGCCATCATAACCCTAGTTTTCCCTTGCATAGAAGTTTTGAAGTGGCTAATTGACCACACAGACACGCAGAAGTGTTTGATCAATGATAATAATGGTGGGTGTGTCAGAGTTTTCCTCCGGACAAAAGTCCAGAAGTACTACAAACTCAGAGACCCAGAGGAGTGGTTAAACACAGACTTCGTGGTGAAGTTATATGAATTCCATGACACCAAATGGTTGATGGCCTCATGGTAGAAGGAGGAAAATTTTTTTACAAAGCAAAGAAGTGGAAGGTATGGAACAATCAACCTGAGGGAGCCATACATCTACTTGATGGCTCTCATCCATCGATTGTATGGAGAGAAGGACTGCCCCAAGTTTTCAGAAGCATGGATTCCCTTGGCATGCACATTGGCGATCTCCAGAAGAAGCTTTATCTGGGGAGCGATAATTTCCAAACAATCGATCATTTTTGTACATCAGGCTCAGACGTCAAAAAAAGGGGAAGCACCCTCTTTCCACATGGCCTCATACCTACTTGATGCGATCTGTGCAAGAAATATGTTTGTCGACATGAATTTAAGCTATCATGTTGCAGAGCTCCATGTTCATGTTTATTTCAGCATACTTTGGGAGAGAAGGCACAAAAAATCCTATTCACTCATCTATAATGAATTCATTGCTCATATTCATTTTATTATATTTAAAAATGAATGCCCAAGATTATCCACAGCAGACAATAAAATGGTAGCCAAGGAAGGCCACTGGTATTTGGATGAACGCTCAAACTATATCAGGGTGTTCAGGGCCATCGGGGCACCGCATCTACTCCCCACTCACGTCCTAGACCGGATCATTGTAGGATAAATTTGTTATCAGACCATCCTGCAGGGCTGTAACGCCACACCAGCCAAGGACAAGAAGTGAGATTTCATACCCTATGGTTTCCATGTGGGATTTTATTTGGTAAAGGACACTACTCAATCCAAACAAGAAGGTCTGAGCTAAATTGAATTCAGGTTCTCGACAGACTGATTCCACAAGCACAACCCTAAAGGGTTGTTCCTCCAACATGCTTCACAAGTATCATCCTGTTGGCCATACGCGCATGATAAATTTGAGGATGAAATTTTCACTGAGTGCACTCAAGACTGGGAAGAGGTAGTACAAAGTATGGCTAACCCAAATATGACTAGGTTCAAGTCCATGAGCATGGATGAAAAAGTGGAGACAATAGAGAAATCGTCTCAAGAGGCCCTCAGAGCTCGGGAAGAGATCAGAGTGACAGAGACTACAGAGGCACAAAGAAGAGGATTTATCTTTCTAGAGGGGGCACAGAGAATCATCGATCAGTTGCAGATTGATCCTGATCTTATAGAAATATCAAGGATTCTTGTTGATGACCCAATCAAAAGCAGAGGAGAGCCAAGTAACCTAGAGCCAATACATCTTGAAGAAATCACTGGGCCAGAAAATCCTGAATTTCCACCACCATAGATCAGATAACCAGGGGGAATTTCAAATCATGCTGAGATAGCAAGGACACCAAGTAGGATATGGATACCAAACCCTTTGCTTTATTTAATAACTATATATGATGATGAGGAAATTTCAGAGGTTTCCCTGGTGACTCCGGTGGAGATTATAGAGGAAAAGGAACCCAAGAAGGCATATTCCCTAGGTCTCAATGCTTCAATTCAAAACCTTCCATAGAGAGACCATGAGGTTGAAAGTGTCTTAGACATCGATCTACTCGACTTGTTGGGAACCCCAATAGACAATTTGAGGGATGAGCTAGGATTGTGTGACTAGAGAGAGGAAATTCCACTACAAGAAATAAACATTTCGATGACCGATTACCACGTAAGTACCGAAACTACCCCTGGTTCTTTATTTTTGGTCGATACCTCATCATTCAATGAGCAACAAATGGAGGTTGATCCCTCGGGACATATGGAAGAATTTCAGGAACCCATCCTAGAACATGTACACACAGTCAAGAGCCTAGGAAATACTCTAACCTGGGGAGAACAACAAATCCCCGAACCTGTTGATGAGGTTGTTGATATACAAGTGATCGCTTATGACAGAAAGAGAAAAGTCGATGTGGAGATAACCACTAATAAGAGGAGGCTTATGTTGGATAGTTTGATTCTCATCACCACAGAGGAGAATCTTCTCAACAAAGAACATGCCAAGACATCTGAGCTTATCGGCACATGGATGGCTATTACATATGCCACATTGGATATAGAAAGAAGGGATGAAAAGGATTTGGTCATTGAACTTAAGGTGTTGGAGCATCTACTCCATTTGGAAAAATACTATCAAGACTCCACACAGGCCATGGTGTTTTTGAGAAGTGAGTTTCAATATGCCTATGACCAATTCACGAATGAAGGACACCTTTTCACTACAGGTATATCTGATTTCCAAAAAGACACCCTTATGGCACTAGTGACCTACAAGGACGTGGAAAGGTGGTATGAGAAGGCTCACCAAACAATACAAAGGATTGATTACATCAACGTGGTTTGAACGGGTTAAGATGCCGAAGAGCATGACATTCGGGTGCTGAGGGATAACAACATAGATTGGATCAGGAAAGAAGTCGAATGCTAGGTGAAAATGGCCCAAGAACCTCAGTGGGAGATTCAGGAGAAATGGGTCGATTGTGAAAATATCTAGGAAAAGGTTAATCGGGAGATGAAAGACCTCGACCTCCCATAATTCGGCTCACCCGAGGACTTTTTTGATCTGCATGACATAGTCAATCAACATGCAGAACAAGACTTAGCATGGACAACATAGATAGAAAAGGTGGCGAGCATGGCACTAGGTCAAGTACAACTATTAATGGAGCGTTTGATCAAGGCTCGAGCAGTTTTTCAGTGGTTAAGTGTCAAAATAGTAAAGTACCGAGCACAAATAGTAGAAGTGAAATAAATCCTTTCATCCCCGATGGACCAACACAGGTTTCCATATGCCAACACATGCGAGGAACTCTTAGTCAAATGGTCGAAGTATGAGAAGAGTCATCCACTTCAGTAAAACTATTTGATGATTCTTAGAAGACAAAGAGATGAAAGCACCATGTGGAGATATTTTTTTTTACTTAGCTTACACTTGTAGTAGCTATTTTTAGTTAATGATTCATTATAAATAAGGGGATTTACCTTTTAGTAAAGGTTGATGGTTTTAGAAAAGACCCTCATTTTGGAATTGGAAGCAACTATTTCCGAACTACCTTAATTGAGAAGTCATGTTTAGGACCGGAGACAAACTTATGTTTTTCATCAAAGGTGTTTTTTGATTGGATGTGAGGAGGACTTACTTCCAACCTTGTTTCATGAATGGATGTTGTAATGAGTAAGAGTTTTTGAATCTATTGATAAGTTAGTTGTTTCAATATTTTTTGTAGTTCTTGTCTCTAATGATGAAAGAAAGTCGTTATGTTAATGTGTGATTAATTCTATAGCTAAGGAAACTATTTTTCTTGCCATCATTTTATTGCATGCATGTTTTCTTTTGATAATTGTATCTCAGTCAATAATTGAAATACCAACAAGTTAATGTATTAGTACTAGGCTTGTCATAGGTGTGAATATCTTTGTTTGCATGCTTGAGCACAAGGGTTATCCCAAGCTCAGCCTTCTTCAGTAGTTAAGATCGCCCCTTTTACCAGGTGGTCTATACTAGCACACATCTTTTATCAGACCCATCTAAAAAAATAAAATACAAAAAGAGAACGTTTAAAGTGAAGGAGGAACTTTCACAAGAAGATATCCTGTAAATAATTACGTAAATCCCATCGATAACATGGACGGTTTGAAATATCTGGAGAACCATTCCACTATCAAATGTTGCAGAGTCTAATTGGGCCTCTATGGAGGGTTTGGTTCCTAATGTTGAGTTAAATGGATTTAGGACCCCTCAACAGAATTGGTGCTAGAAGGAGGGTTGAATGAATGAATGGCTAATAATATTTATGATATAATATTTCACATAGCCTACAGATTCAAAACAACCCACATGCATGGCTATTCATTCTCAAGACATTCCACATACATTGAGTACTCTTGAAATGAGTAACTCACCCCAGAAAGAGGAAGAACATTTGTTCCTTGAAATACCTTATGCTCTTCCTCACGAGGAATTGAACCAGTTCAAAATAATCACAAGAGCTTACGCCTGAAAAATTGGATCATTGCGCTTATCTCCATTACTACCTTGTAGAAAATAAGTCAACAGACCAGTGGTCTAGACCCTTGACTAGGTTTTTATTCACACAGTAGAAGACCTGATATATTTCTCCCTCACCGATATCGAACATCACCTTAATCTAATCCCCAAAACACCAGATGGTAACTACTCTGAAACGAATGATTTTGAATCTGAAGAAGAAGAGTTTAACCTGGATCGCTCAGCCTAAGAGTCAGATGGCATGGAGGATAAAAATGATCATAATGAATAAAGGGGAAACCCACCTAAAAATAATAAACCTTGGTTGGCCAGAAATGCTCTGGCAATCCTCAAACGGGTACATAACCTCCCTCGACATCCAGAAAAGTTACTCCCCAAATTTGACCCTGAAACCTCAGTATTGCCTGAAGAGAATATTAAAAAGTTCATACTAGATATTAGACTGATGAATGTCCAACATGAAGACATTGTATGAAGCCTTTTTCCCTATACCTTTGAGAATTCAGCCTCCACGTGGTATTTTAACTTTCATGTAGGGTCCATAACGAGTTGGACGAAGTTCCAAAAATATTTTTTAGACAAATTTACAGAAGAAACCACTACAAGAGATTTAATGGTTAAATTGTTCACCGCCACCATGAGTTCAAAAGAAAAGGTTAAAGACTTCAATAAACAATTTACCATTATCCTGAACAAATTTCAACTCGAAGCTAAACCCACTCAGGAGTTGCAAATTGAAGTATATGCTAATGCTCTCCTTGTTTCTATTTCCATGTTTGTAAAAAGGATTGCCAAGCCAACCCTAGCTGAAAATTTCAAGGAAGCCACAACAATTGAATTCCAAATGAATGGATTTAAAGAGGGCCAGGTCTCACTAGTTAAGAAGGAATCTCAACCTCCACCCATGAGAGGACTCTTGTTGACTAGATCCCCAGGAAAACAAACAAAATAATGTTTTGAAAAGGGAAGTGGAGACATAGAATACCTACAATGAATGATAAAGAAATTTTCAAATGAAATCATAGACATGAAAAGAAGTGAAGGGGAAGGAAACCAAGGCCAAAGACCTTATAAACCGTTTTTTAAGAGAAACCCACTGTTCAAAGAAATTGAACCTCCCCCAACCAACTTAAACATCAACATGGGAAATGTACCATCTGACTCTTTTTGTACCTATCATCAAGAGAAACATTCCAAAAGAGATTGTCCACAATGGGTGCATGCCATGAATTTGATGGCCAATCGGTTCCTAGATGAAGTTTCCATTAACAAACAATCAAGCGGCTCAATGGTGAATATTGTCGATCAGGAGGATGTTGACCCGCCAGAAGAAACAACCATGTTTTTCCGGGATCCTGACTTACCAATTCCTTCTGATGATATATTTGAGGTTCAAGAACCACTCGTTGAGGTTTTAGCCATGCAAACGTGAAGTAGGGGTCAGCTGGTCTCAAATGACCTTACCATTGCCCAAACTTCGAGAGGAAAACAAATGACCAATCACCTGAAAGCACATTTTGTCTCCCAAAGAAATCCTATAAACATCCATACACGAGAATCACCCAATCTAGACTACAACATAGTAGAAGATTTAAAAAGATTGAAGGCAAATGTATTGGTCATGAACATGTGTAGAATTCCCCAGCAAAAGGACTTTCTGCTACAAGCCTTAAAGTTAGTAGAAACAATTACAACAAGAAATGGCCAAGGAGAAACCCCAACTCCCACAGACCTAAGTAATAAACTGAATGTGAATGCTTTCTTTGTAGATAAGAAGGGAAATCCTTTTGTCCCACCGTTCCTCTTAACATTTGAAGTTTTCAAAATAGACCTCCATAATTGTTTAGTTGACTTAGAGGCATCCTCTAATGTCATGCCATTATTTATCTGCAAGAAATTAAATGCAGTCCCTCTCAAAAGTGATAAGCATGTTATACAACTAGACATAACTCAGGTGAAATTTATTGGAGAACTCAAGGATGTCATGATCAGAATGGCTACACACCCGAATTTTTTTCAAGTAATTGACATCATTGTAGTAGATATACCAAAAGCTTATGTACTGCTACTTAGTCAATATTGGTTCGAGAAGTTGAATGGATATTTTAACATAGACTGGGCTCACCTCTGGTTTCCATTAAAGGGACACACAAACATGATTAGGATTGATAGGGAAAGATATCTCAAACATATTGTCACCAATTTAGAATCCCTCAATGAACCCTCACGGTAGATTTCCCTGTGCTAGGAAACTACTCCTACGATTCTGATTTTGGTAATTTCTCCCCTCTCTCACCTGATGTACCTGTTACTCAAAACTTTGAAATGGATTTTCAAGTAAATCTATCGGTAGCGTCAGAATAAACCCTCTTATGTCAAGAACCTCTATTGGAAACCACAGAAAAAATAGGTGGAGAGGAGGAAGTTAGTAGGCATGGAGAAACTGATGATTTTCGCTCACAAGTTTGGACCCCGCACTTTGATGGGTCTAAATCACAAGAAGGGTTGGGAGCGGTATGTATCCTCATTGATCTGAAGGGGAAAAGAAATTTGTTGTTCAGTAGACTAGAATTTGAATGCACTAATAATACTACCAAGCATGAAACTTTAGTGAAAGGACTAAAGAAATCCATAGACTTAAACGTTAAAGAACTAAAAGTTTTCAGGGACTCTGAAATTATCATTAGTTAAGTAAAGAATACTATACATTACAACTCTCCCCACCTAAGGAATTATCAATAGGAAGTGCACAGGCTAATAGAACATTTTTAAGCCTTCAATGTTACAGTGATCCCCAGAACAAAGAATACTCTTTTTTATTCCCTAGCCATTGTTGCTTCGAGGCTATCCCCTTTAGAAGACTATGAAGCCTCCAGGTTCACTGTGTAACTGCTCTACAGACCATCAGTTCCCAACAATATTTCTAGTTGGAAGGTATTTGAAGGAGATGAACAGATCATAAACTTCCTAACCCATCGGGAAAATTTTAAAGACCTGGCTATTGATGATGAATTTTTCCAAGAGAAACTAGTAGAAACCGATTTCCATGAACAAAGAGGTGAAACAAATAACTCTAATATCAAACCAAAGTTTCACACAATACCGAAATGGGTATCCACTTTGGATAATCTCTTTGAATTAAAGGAAAGATTTAAAAGGTCAACAAACACAAAGGCATGGATCTTGTGTCCCATGTGTGATACTATAAACCTAGGATCCCTGGAAAGCCCTAAAAATATAAATCTGGGCAAGACAATTTCTAAAGAAGAAAGGAAATCCTATCTCAAACTTTTCAGAGAATATCAAGATGTTTTTGCATGGTCCTACCATGATCTGAAAACTTATGACACACACATTATCCAACACACAATATCATTAAAATCCAGAGTAAAACCCTTCCAATAGAAGCTTTGAAAGTACCACCCATCTCTGGAACCCCTCATGTGTCAAGAGTTAAAAAAAATATTGGATGCTAAAATTATCTTTCAGGTTAGACACTCTGCTTGGGTAGAAAATTTGGTTCCTATCAGGAAAAATTCTGGAGAAACCTGCCTGTGTGTGGATTTTAGAAACCTCAACAGAGCATCAGAAAAGGACAACTACCCAGTCCCACCGATGGAACAACTCTTGCAGAGTGTGTCTAGTTCTGATATTTTCTCCCTGCTAGATGGTTTTTCAGGGGACAACCAAGTTCTAGTTTCAAATGAAGACTGATTGAAAACTACCTTTCAAACCAAGTGGGGAACCTTTGATTATAAATGCATGCCCTTTGGGTTAATTAATGCAAGGGAAACCTTCCATAGGGCCATGGACGTAGATTTTCTAGGATTGATCAACAAGTGTGTAGTAGTATATTTGGACGACATGATTGTGTATTCAAAGAACAAAGAGGATCACATCCAACATCTAACCCAGATTTTCAAAAGGTATAGAAAATATTGTATATCTTTAAACCCTATGGAAACTATCTTTGGTGTCAAGGAAGGAAAATTACCAGGTCATATTATATCTTAAGAAGGAATTTGCATAGACCTAGAATGAATTAAGGCAATAGCTCAGCTTCCCTTACCCCACAAAAAAAAGGCTATGCTATCCTTTGGGAAAATCAATTTTGTGAGGAAGTTCACCCTCAACTTCATTGAAACTATCAAACCCTTACAAAAAATGATCCGCAAGGATGTTGAATTTAAGTGGGATGATGAGCGAAAATATGCTTTCAACAATATCAAGACTGCAATATCTCAAGCTTCGGTGTTGTGAAGTCCCAACTTTAGAAACGTTTTCTTCCTCTATACTTTTTCCTCTGACAAATCTTTAGTTGCAGTATTGACTTAGAAGGATGATGACAAGAATGAGACGTCAGTCTCATTTATGAGCACTAATCTCCAAGGGGCCAAACTAAATTACCCTACTATAGACAAACAAGCTTATGCGGTGTACAAAGCAGTAAAACATTTCAGATCTTACATCCTAAAAAATCACACCAAATTCATTGTGCCTCATCCTGTAGTTTGATCCCTATTCACTCACCATGAGATGGGGGAAAGAAGAGGAAATTGGATGGAAATTGTCCAAGAATTTGATCTAGATATAAAAACTTCCAAACTGGTTAAGGGAGATGGATTGTGTAAACTGGTTGTTGAAGCCCAAGACTAAGTAAATGAAGACTCCAGGTGGGAGAACAAATTGGCGCTATGGTGTAGTGAAGCTTTATATGTTCCCCTAGGGTAGGATTCTTGGTATGGAAAACTAATTTATTTCCTACATCACAGGACTTGCCTAGAAAACCTAAACCCTAAGGAAAGGAGAGCTCTCATAGTAAAATCGACACAACATCGCCTCATAAATTTGGTGCTCTTCTACGTAAATTATGATTGGGTACTTTCGAGATGCCTCAAACGTGAAGACGCATACAAGGTTCTGAAGGAGCTCCATGATGGTCCTGCAAGTGGACACTTTACAGGGAATACCACCTCTCACAAGATACTAAGAGTCAATTATTACTGGCCTAATCTGTTTAGGGACGCTCATACATATGCTAGAAACTGTAAAACTTGTCAAATAAGAGCGGGGAGGGAAAAGAGAGTAGTTGTCCCACTCCAACCAATGGCCATATCCAGACCATTCAAATAATGGGGGTTAGATGTCATAGGAGAAATTACCCTGATTTATTCAAAACAACATAGATACATATTGACTGCTACAGACTATTTTACGAAATGGGCAGAGGTCCTCTCTCTAAATCATGTAAATTAAAAGGTGGTAATTCAATTCATAGAACAACATCTGATCACAAGGTTCAGTATTCCTTCCATTCTTGTTTTTGATAATGCCTCTTATTTTTCTTCCACAATGATAACATAGTTTTCTCTAGATAAAGGAATCATAATCATATACTATGCAAACTATTATCCATGGGGGAATGGAGTGGAAGAATCAACCAATAAGAACCTAGTGAGGATCTTGAAGAAAATGGTTGTAGACAATCAGAGGAATTGGCATAGTTTGCTTCATAATGCCTTATGGGATGATAGAGTAGCACCTAGGGAATTTCTATGGAACTCCCCATACTTTTTGGTATATGGAAAAGAATCCATTCTCCCAAACGAGCTATAGATTTCATCTCTTCAGCTTGCTTAGGGATCTAGGGGACAATCCTCATAATTTATTCAACAAAGAATTGATACCCTCCTCATGCTAGAAGAAGAAAATGAGAAAGAAAAATCAAAGTCCGTCGCTCATCAGCAGATAGTTAAAAGGTAGTTTGACAAGCATAAGGCCAGAGAGAATAATTTTGAAGTAGGAAACTTATTCCTGAAATGGGATAGGGAAAATGAACCGAAGGTAAAACATTCAAAGTTTCAGAATCTATGGCTCAGACCTTTCCAAGTAGTCAAGACACTTGGGGCATACACATATCGGTTGCAAAATATGAGGGGGGAACTCGATGCCCTCCCGGTGAATGGATAGGCCCTAAACAATATTTATATTTAAAAAAAAATGTGTGTATTTTCATGTTAGTTTATTTTGTAGGTGTTAGGTAGGATGATTGTGGAGTCCTTTATTTCTATTTTTATTTTGTGTGGTATTTTTGTGCTTTAAAGTTGTGTTCTGCAAGGAATTGGTTGACCTTAATCAATACGATGTAGCAAACTTTGTTCTTGAATCATGCTTACATGTAACACAAGAAACGTTGGGAAAACTGCATTGTTCTTAAAAGTGTTTTGTATCTGACCTTTACGAATAAATGACTTTGGAAAGTGATGAAGTGTCTTCCTAGTGGTCTGGTAAAACCTAAAGGGAAATGTGGTAAGTCTGAAAGGACCACATGTACTTCAAGATAGAGCTAGAAAATTTTCACTTTAACCATCTCATCTTGCAGATAACATACCTCCTCCTCTCCCACTTGCTAAGGGCATCTCTAACAAAAAAAAAATCAATTATATCAAATGAGAATGAAGTAGGAGAGGGTATGCAGATAACTTCGTGGGGCTATGGATGTTCACTAGTAGTGGAGCAAGGTCTGTGACATCGAGGTTACTCCGTCGGGGCTATGGACGCTCGCTAATAGCAAAGCAACACTGCATCAAGTGAATGATGATAACTAAACTGCCTCATGCTAGTGAATGCTTTACTAGAATCTTTTCAAATGGGGGTGTGGGTCATGGTCAAGAGGAACAAAGGTGGAATCAAGGATGAAACTCCATAGGCAGGCCCAAATTCACGAACTAGGGAATTTTAAATGCAAGGATAGAAGAGACTCTGGTAAAAACAAAACCAGTTAGGATCTTAACCAACTTCTACATTAGCTAATCCTGGGGAAGGAACAAATATTCTGCTTTCTCCCAGTGAATCACCATTTGTTGAGCACTCAAAACACCCTAAAGTTTTCATGAGATTTTTGTCACTTTTGGGTACCACTTGTTTTTTGTTACTATCTAAATTGAGTTCACTTTTGGGGATGGTTTTATTTTGTTTTGTTTTGTTTTCATGACTCTTATCAATCAAGTCAGAGTGTTTGAAATTGTTGAATGAAACATTGTGTCTAAAATAACTTGACATAGTAACTAAGAATATGCAGTTAACATTGCACCTAATGCGCTTATGTTCGACATTGGTAAAATGAAAGAAGGTAAAGTGGCCACAAAGTTACAATAGTTGTCGATCATCGATGCATCATCAGTTTCGGTAGAAGGCGGAATTGGTTTGCGTAAGTTATTCGCCATGAAAATTCAAGAGATAGTCGATCCCCATCAACGTCGGAAAAATATGGGAAGGATAGACATTGAAAAAAGCCGTAAAGAAATCACTGAAAGTCGATGCCCAATGTGCTTTATCGGGGTCGGGGAAATCTAGAAGGGTTAAAAAAATCATTTTTGTCTGCGGTAAACATATCACCAATCGTTGATCCCTGATACACTTTCAACATCAAGAATTTTTCAATGGAGTCAATCCAGGAGCACCTGGGTAGGTTTATCACTGATCATCGATCCTTAATACTTTTCGGCATCGGAAACATAGGATCGGGTTTTAGGACGTGTAGCTTAAAGAAATTCTTGGTTCCTATTAACATGAGTAAATGAAGATGACCATCTCGAGTGCCACGTGTCTTTTTCAAGTAAGGGTGTCCTACGACATAGTTTCGTCTCGATTCATCTTAAGGTTTCTTGTGTCCTAGTCACACCTTCAGATCAGCCTTGCCATGTCATCTCTGTAAGGAAAGATCGATCGACGTTGAATATTTTTCAAGAAGATATCAACGAAAAGTGCTCAAAGCATAATCCCAACCCCCAATTCACCAACTAGACTAGCGAAACAATGGGATGTTTTCAGCATAAGATACGATCGGATTCTGACATTTAATAAATTAGTTAATGCTTCATCCCACATTTTTTGCTACCTCATGCACCGATTGAACAACAACAATTTGAAATCACTAATAGGCCATGTTACAACCCACGCCCATGTCGTCAACCCACAATTGAATTTAATTTTAAACGTCTTTGAAGATTTGGCAGAAGATTTAATATAACTACACTCATAACCTGAATTGAATGGTTGATGTGACAAGGTAAGTTCATCCTTGTTTAAATATCTAGAACAGTTTTGAACAATTTCATTATGCACATAAGTTTGAAGTCTAGAGCATTCGAAGAAGAAAAGAAAGTGTCTCGAGACTGTGTTGATCCTCAGATTATCAAAAATAGGTTAAACAAGTTGCAGAGGTATGTGTTCAAGTTTTTCAATTCAGCGGTCATGATTTATTACATGGTCTCTAACTATGTTCTAGCTGTAGGTAAAGTGTGTCAGAGAAATCCAACCACCGGATGCTTTCCGAGAGCACCCAAGATAAAGGAAGTTGAAACAAGTGAAGGTTATTCTCCTGATACTGCGAGGAAGTTGGAGTACACTCTCAGGGTAGAGTCGGTCATAAAAAACTCAACAAAGAAGGCCTTTGTCCAACCTCCGACCTTTGATGATACAAAAGCAAGCACCAGATCCAAAGTGATGCTCCCACAATGGGGGGACCTTTTCAACAAAATCAAATGGGAGGAGTACCCAGAGTATATCCCACACAACAACCAAGATGTAAGGGAGCTCGATGACCAGGTGTTATCAAACATATGACGGTCATATTTTCATATGGTAGCCAACAAAACCCCAGTTTTCCCTTGCATAGAATTTTTGAAGTGGCTAATCGACCACACAGACACACATAAGTGTTTGATCAATGATGAGAATGGTGGGTGTGTCGAATATTTCCTCCCGACAGAAGTTCAAAAGTAATACAAACTCAAAGACCCATAGGAGCAGCTAAACACAAACTTTGTGGTGAAGTTCTATGAATTCCACAACACTAGCCGGTTGATGGCCTCATGGTGGAAGGAGGAAAAAAAGTTTACAAACCGGAGCAGTGGCTGGTATGGAATAATCAACCTGAGGAAACAACACATCTACTTGATGGCTCTCATATGTCGATTGTATGGAGAGAAGGATTGCTCCAAGTTTTCAGAAGCATGGATTCCCTTGGTATACACAGTGGCAATCTCCGGAAGAAGCTTCAACTAGTGAGAGATAATTTACAAAAAATTGAGAATCTGTGTACATCAGGCTCAGATGCCAAAAGAAGGGGAATCAAGAAATGGACTCGTATCTGCTCGATGTGATCTGTGCAAGAAATGTCTTTGCAGACATGAATTTAAGCTGGCATGTTGTAGAGCTCAATGTTCATGTTTATTTCAGCATACTTTGGGAGAACATGTACAAAAAATACTATGCAGTCATCTGCAATGAATTCATCGATCGTATTCATTTTATTATATTTAAAAAGGAATTCCCAAGATTATCCACAAAATCCAAGAAAATGGTAGTGAAGGCAGACCATTGGTATTTGGATGAACTCTCAACCTATATCAGAGTGTTTGGGGCCATCGGGGCACTGCATCTACTTCCCTCTCATGTCCCAGACTGGCTCATTGTAGGAAAAATATGATATCATATTGTCCTACAGGGCTATAATGCCACAATAGTCAAGGACAAGAAGTGGGCTTTCATACCCTATGGTTTCCATGTGGGATTTTATCTGGTAAAGGAAACTTCTCAAGACAAGAAAGAAGGGTTGAGACAAATTGAATTTAGGTTCTCGACAGGTCAATTTTGTAATCATGACCCTAAAGGCCTAGTCATCCAACATGCTTCACAAGTATCATCATGTTGGCCATATGTGCATGATAAATTTGAGGATGAAATTTTCGCAGAGTGTGCTCAGAACTGGGAAGAGGTAGTACAGAGGATGGCCAACCCAAATATGACCAGGTTCAAGGCCATGAGCATGGAAGAACGAGTGGATACAATAGAGAAATTGGCTCAAGAGGCCCTCAAAGATCAGGAAGAGATCAGAGTGGCAGAGACTACAGAGGCACAAATAAGCGGATTTCTCTTGCTAGAGGGGTCACAGAGAATAATTGATCAGTTGCAAAATGATCCTAATCTTGTAGAAATGTATATGATTCCCACTGATGACCCAATCAAAAGCATAGGAGAGCTAAGTGGCCTAGATCCAATACAACTTGAAGAAATCACCAGGTCAGAAAACCCTGAAGTTCCACCACCACAGATCATATCACCAGAGGGAATTTCAACTTAGCTTGAGATAGAAAGGACACCAGGTAGGACAAGTGTACCAAACCCCTTGCTTTATTTAATAACTATCTATTATGATGAGGAAAGTTTAGAGGTTTCTCTGGTGACTCTGGTGTAGACTACATAGGAAAAGGAACCCAAGAAGGCATCTTCCCCAGGTCTCGATGCTTCAACTCAAAACCTTCTACAGCGCGACCATGAGGTCAAAAGTGACTTAGACACTGAGCTACTCGACTTGTCGAGAACCTCAATAGACAGTTCAAGGGATAAGCTAGGGTCGGGTGACCAAAGAGAGGAAATTCTACAGCAAGAAATTAACACTTAGACAACCGATTACCAAGTAAGTATTGAACCTACCCCTAGTTCTTCAGTTTTGGTCAATATATCACCATCCAATGAGAAAAAAATGGAGTTCGAGCCATTGGGACATATGGAAGAAGTTCAGGTACCCATTCTAGAATAGGTACACACAGTTGGGAGCCTAGGAAATAATCTAACCTAGTGAGAACAATAAATCCTTGAACATGTTGATGTGTTCGTTGATATACAAGAGATCACCTGTAACCGAAAGAGAAAATCCATCATGAAGAGAACCACTAAGAAGAGGAGGCTTATGTTGCATAGTTAGATTCTCATCACCATAGAGGAGAAGATTCTCATCACAGAACACACCAAGATGTCTGAGCTTATCATCGCAAGGATGGATATCACAGATGCCATGTTGGATAGAGCAAGAAGGGATGAAAAGGAGTTGGCCACTGCACTTAAGGAGTTGGAGCATCTGCACCATTTGGAAAAATACTATCAAGACTCCACGTAGGCCACAGTGTTTTTGAGAAGTGAGTTTCAATATGCCTATGACCAATTCACGAATGAACGACACCTTTTCACTGCAGGTATAGTTGATTTCCAAGAAGACACCCTTATGGCACTAGCGACCTACAAGGACATGGAAAGGTGGTATGAGAAGGCTCACCAAGCAGTAGAAAGGATCAATTACATCAACGTGGTTCAAAAGGTCTGAGACACTGAAGATAAAGACATTCAGGTGCTGAGGGACAACAACATAGATCGGATCAGGAAAGTAGTCGAATAATGGGTGAAAATGGCCCAGGAACCTTAGCATGAGATTCAGGAGAAATGGGTCGATTGCGAAAAGAGCTGGGAAAAGGTTAGTCAAGAGATGAAACACCTTGGCCTCCCAGAATTCGGCTCACCTGAGCACTTTGTTTATCTGCATGAAATAGTCAATCAACATGCAGAACAAGACTCGACATGGACAACAGAGATAGCAAAGGTGGCGATCATGGCACCAATTCAAGTACAACAATTCATGGAGTGTCTTATCAAGGCTCGAGCATTTTTGTAGTGGTTAAGTGTAAAAATAGTCAAGTATCGAGTAGGGGCAATAGAAGTGAAAGAAATCCTTCCAGCTCTGATGGACCAACACAAGTTCTTGTACGCCAACACATGCAAGGAACTCTTCGTCAAATGGTCAGAGTATGAGAAGAGTCATCCACTTCAGTAAAACTATTTGATGATTCTTAGAAGACATAGAGATGAAAGTGCCATGTGGTGATATTTTGTTTTACTTAGCTTGCACTCGTAGTAGCTATTTTTAGTTAATAATTCATTATAAATAAGGGGATTGAACTTTTAGTAAATGTCAATGGTTTTAGAAAAGACCCTCATTTTGGAATTGGAAGGAACTATTTCCGAACTACCTTAATTGATAAGTCTTGTTTAGGACCGAAGACAAACTTATGTTTTTTATCAAAGGCATTTTGTGATTGGATGTGAGGAGGAATTACTTCCAACCTTGATTCATGAATGGATGTTGTAATGAGTAAGAGTTTCTGAATCTATTGATAAGTTAGATGTTTCAATATTTATTGTATTTATTGTCTCTAATGTTGAAAGAAAATCATTGTGTTAATGTGTGATTAATTCTAGAGCTAAGGAAACTATTTTTCTTGCCATCATTTTATTGCATGTATGTTTTCTTTCAATAATTGTATCTCAGTCAATAATTGAAATACCGACAAGTTAATGTATTAGTACTAGGCTTGTCACATGTGTGAATATATTTGTCTGCATGCTTGAGAACAAGGGTTATCCCAAGCTCAACCTTCTTCAGTAGTTAAGATCCCTCCTTTTACCAACTGGTTTATACCATCACACATCTTTTATCAGACCCATATAAAAAAATAAAATACAAAAAGAGTACGTTTAAACTGAAGGAGGAACTTTCACAAGAATATATCCTATAAATCATTACGTAAATCCCATCGATAAATTGGTTGGATCGAAAGATCTAGAGAACCATTCCCGTATAAAAAACTACAGAGTCTAATTGGGCCTCCATGGCGGGTGTGGTTCTTGTTATTGATTTGAATGGATTTAGGACCCCTCAAGAGAGAGTCGCACTCCAACTCTGTGCAACTCACTTGTATACTTAGAAAAAATTGTTAACATATTAACACTTAGTCATTTAAGCATTCATCCATGAATATGTGAAACCAAGAGAACACTTATGAAACAAACAAGAGACACACACAAAAATAGTGTGCGCGACACAATACATCCCTAACACCTGGCTATGTCTTATTATTGTGAAAAAATTACAATATAATCATTATTGGATCGATTTACAACTTGGGAAGAGTCACATGAATCACCTCACCTCACCAAGACACTCATACACAAATTCTTCCCACAAAGAATCTTTATTGCAACCACTTTCACAACTCCTGCAGTGCATCCCAGACAAGTGACCTACTGCAAACTGAGAACTCGCTATCTCTTCTTTGTCATGAACTTCACCAAGCTAACACATAATTTAGTTCTGCCTCATAGCATGCCTCACACAATTTTGCATTTAGACTTCACTAAACTCTCCTTGTGCATCCCACTCTTGACTACTTGTCTTCTATGTCTTCGCAAATCTGTGTTATGTTCTACTTTTCCTCAATCGCTTGACTTGATCTCTATGCCTCCTTGATCCTTTTTCCTTCCTTGTCTGTGCACCCTTGTGCTCTTATATGAACTCCAAACTTCACCTTCATGAATAATTGTGTCCTTTGGGTGTGTCTCACCCCTTCACAAACCATATCTACCATGAACCTGTGTGCATGTCAACCCTTCACGTCTCATGGGACCAACACACACCAACCTCTTTGGTGCACCCTTGCCTTGTAAATTTATTTGAACTAATGATGTGACTCTCAGTGGGTGTGTTGATGGGGTCATCCAACCTCTCCAACACACTTATGATGCCAAGGGCAGGAGGGTCCAGTCCTTGGGTGCATGCCCAAGTCACCCCTTCCTTTCCCAAACACAACCCAAATCTCTGTAAACCATCACAAGGCAAGTGAGGTGTGTGTTGCATTGGTTCCACATGTCACCATTATGCCCCCAAGGTGCTCCTACTCACACCCACATGTCTTCGTTCACCCAACCGATCACATGCCCCTTGTGTTCTCTTTCCCGACTCATCTTTGATTATGTTCAAGGAGTGTGCACACTCAATGGGTGTCATGGGAGACCTTACACTAAGCATATTGAAATGCATGATCATTCCATTGATGAGCAAGTACAATATGGACACATCACTTTAAAATATTGTAGAAAAAATGATCAAGTCGTTGATATATTTACAAAATCCCTTATTAAGCCCAGATTTGTTAAGCTAAGTGATAATGCAAGGAAACAAGTTACCATTGAGGGGAACTGTGGGCATTATGTCAACCCCTTCTACTCCTACTTATTGAAGAACAATCCTCTAATATATCTATTTTTTCCCAAGGAAAACCTCACAGGGAAATTTAAGGGATGTTTCATCATGTTTGTGCATGGTAACCCTCGTAAACTTGTTGACATAGACTAGTGTGCTTCAACCAAGGAGATTCAAATTGAACACCTATTAACACAGAACTAACCAAATGTTCAACAATTGGTTGACATAACCCTTTGAAATATTTTAATTGAACTCTTAATATGATCTCCTTCTATTTTTTATGTAACCATTAATAAAAATATTCATTACTCCCTTCTCTCTCCTACCTCTTCTATCTTTTATGATTGAAACTCTTGTTGGTGTATGTTCTCTTATTATAGAGTCCATACATTTTGGGAAGTCGTTCAATGGACATGTTTGTTGGTTGAGAGGCATGTGGGCATATGTTGTAGCTTAAGAGATATTTATATGCTTTAATTCCTCCATGGATGTGTTTAAATACCCTCAATCAATATGTTGATTTGGACAAAAATGATAAGCGTTTAAATTCCCTCAATGGGTCTGTTTTCACACAAATTGTAGGTTGGGTAAAGCCTAACCCAAACCATGAGAGTGTGACAAATATAGGAGTACCTATCCACTATCACCTTATATAGATACTCCCCTCTTTTTAGTGATGATAAATCACCACAAGGGGGGAATCTCGGTGACCCTAGGGGGATTAAGATGGAAAATGAGAAGATGATGGTGAAAACCCCTATTGATCATATTTGGAGAAGGATAAAGGCTTGGAGATGAAGTCTTGTTGATGAATAATGGTTTACAAGTGTTGAGTACATGCACCATAGTGTTATCCCTTCCCAAAACAAGACAAATGATCGAGATACAAGCCTTAAAAGAAAGGGGAACAAGAAAGAAAAGTTTTTTTTGTCCCAAACTAGATATATCATCAATAGAATGTGTTACTATATGCAATTTTAACCATCAAAAGCATCAAACAATTATTGGATAATCAAGTACTAAACATGTAGATAACATTCCAATACTTAAACACAAACTTTGATGGTAAAGTAGGGTTGCAAAATGATGTTATCGGCAATGTATTAGATCATCCTTATGTATTTATAAAACAATTGCTACAAAAACAAAATCTAACCACTAAAATCAACAAACAATCCACCCAAAAGATAGCCAATGACAAGTAGATTAGTTATGATAGCTTGCAAGCAAATTTTAATAGTAGAATAGTTAGCAATGAAAGAGTTTATGTGAGTTTTGATGCAACCCTAATGGTTGTAGCTTTAAATTTATTACAACAATGAATTCCTTGGCTAAAAGAGGACGTCCATAGGGCATAAGCAAGCTTATAACACTAAGACTAGATTCCAACTTGAACAAATGCAATATCTCAAAATTTCATGTATACCAATGCAATGATTCTATATCTCCAATGCAAGTAGATTAGTGCCTAGTCAAATGGATGATGGAGTATCTTGTGTAAGAGATAGTTTTATTACTTCTATAGGGGTGTAATCCATTTTACTCCCTAGAGCAAACAAACTAGCAAGGTAAATCTAGGAGGGTGTAATCCCTTTTACTCCTCCTAGCAACCTTTGCTAAAATATGCTTATTCAAGATAAGGATGGATCTCAGTGGAGGGTGTATTTCCTTATGCTCCTACTAGGTTTTATACAAGAATAACCGTGAAACAAGAAGAAACACTAACAATATGCATAAATTTCTTACCAATTTCAAGAGATAGCAAGATAAATCCTACTTTACCAAGAATATTCCACCACAATAGAAAGAACCAAGCATCCAAGAGATAGTGTACCACTTTTTTCTCCAATAGACTAGTGGCATCATCCACAAAGAATTCAAGAGAGAGATATAGAAAAAATTCCCAATAAGGGCGCAGATTTCAGCCAAGAGAGGTCTAAACCTCAAGTGAGTTTTGTTCAAATGAAATGTCACAAGGTCTTTACTTATACAAGACCTTCTAAAATTATTTTTTCCACTTAACTTAGGGTAAAACAAAAATTAGGGAGGTCGACCTCCTTAATTTTCCACTTTACAAACTCAATTTCAAAATTAAAAAAATTGATATCCCTAAATGATGATGTTGTGCCCTAAAGGGGTGTCGTTTTGGCATAGAAAGCAAATTGTTGAGTTGTCTGAGGGAGTCGTTGTTGGGCCTCCAAATGCTTGGTCTCCATGTGCAAGGAACTCCCTCCATTAGAACATGCCAATTCATCATCAAATCATCACCACCACCAAAACCCTAAACTTCCAAGTGTGGAATAATTGATTTAGATGGATATCAATGGCCACCCACCTTTTCCAACTGGCTCAAAATAGTTTTCTGACAATTTTGGCAATTTACTATTTTTAGCAGTTTTAACTTTTGGGGCCATTTTGCTAAATGAAGGTTTTTCAGGATTGATCTCCTCAATGATAGATAAAGGAATATTGAGCCCCCAAAATGAATCTCCTTGACGATACCTTTCCAATGGGCTATCACACACCTAAAACGGAGACCGTATGCAAAAGTTACGGCCCCAGGAAGTTGATGTACTAACTTACCCAAACGGGGCCCACAGCCCACATGACTTTTGGCGCTTCATCTCCTAGGGTTAGGTTTTTGGATGTCTATGGTTTTTGGCATTCTTGTTTATTGTAAAAATGCCTTCAGAGCCTCATTGTAATCGTGTTCTTGTGAATGTGTGTAGCTTTCACATCTCTTCTCAGAGATAAGCCACCACCATTCCAGCAAGCTTGTTTCTACTGAATTTTACAACTTCAACTTATTTTGTTATTGAATAGAAGATCAGTTTTACTGTATCTCTATTATTTTGTGTTAAGAACCTATTAATAATCTATATTCATTTTTCTCTACTCATAAAATATGGATCAGTGGTATCAGAGTGGTCTGCTCCTTATCGTCTTAATGCATGTCCCCAATGAGGTCGGAGTACAAAAACTTGGGTCTCGAGCTTGTTTCTCTTGAGGACATAAGCTCTCGCATGCCCAAGAAACCTCTCATGGCAGGAGAAAAGAAAGATGATGGGATATTAGATCCTTTCAAACTATTGATTGAGGAATCCCTCACACAACAGAGGAACGAGATGATGGATAGTTTTGTGCAAATCCTTCGGTGGATACCAACAGGCAATGCATCTCCTTCAAACGGAGGCACCGCTCCCTTCAAGGTACAAATAAAATTTTTTTTTCCTATATTTTAAGGTCAGATAGATGCAGATGTTGTAGACAAGTGGTTGAATCTACTAGAAGGGCATTTTTATGTCCATAACTTTTTGAATAGAGAAAATATTACTTTTGTGCTCCTCAAAGCCATTCCCCATGTCAAAGATTGGTGGGAAAGTGTCTGAGCAAAAGGAAACATAGGAAACCTCATTATTTTCAGTCATAGCCACCTGGGAATCCTTCAGGGATGATATTAAGGAACAATACTACCCTGTCGAAAGTTATGACGACCTGTATTCCAAATGGACCACACTGCGGCAAGAAAGAGACGAAGCAGTGTCAGATTTCACAAATATCTTCCATAACTTGCACACCAAGATGGGTATCAAAGATTCAGAGCGACATATGGTGCTCAAGTATCACGGTGCTCTGCATAGATACATCTAGACCAAAATGGAATTTCTGGACATCTCATCCTTGGGCGCGGCCTACCGATATTCCATCATAATCGAGCAGAAGCTCAAACAAAAGACATGGCAATTTGGGCCTGGGAACCCCGCACAACAAAAGCCGAGAAAGGGCATCCCCAACCCACAGAACAAAGGACAGAGAAAATATTGATAGTATCAGGAAAACCAGTCCAAGCCACAAGTAAAGAAGGACACCAAAAAGACAAAGAAAGATACTGGGAAGTGGTGCAACTTCCATAAAAGCCCTTGGCATAACACTGTTGACTACCGCTCAAAGTAGTCATTGGTGGCCAAAGTGAAAGCCTTTGAATCAGATGCAGATTCTGAATCTGAGATAGAACCAGAAAGGGGAAGATGGATCATTGACATGGAACCTAGTGCCATCATTTCCACCACCAAGCTCCATCCTGGTGAACCAGATGAGCCAGAAGAAGGAGAGTGCCTCTTCCATTCACAGATGTGGGTAAAAGGCACCCCATTGCACTTCATCATTGATAGCAGTATCTAGAAGAAACTCATCTCAGTAGAGGTCATCAAGTGGCTTGCCCTGCCAATAATGTCACACCCACAACCCTAAACCATTGGATGGCTCCGCTAAGGAAGCGATCTTCGCATTAGCCAGCAGTGTTGATCGTCATACGACATCAATCCCTTCAAAGATGAGGTATTATGTGATGTTTCTCCTCTTGAAGTTTGTGATGTTCTTTTTGTCCAACCTTATTTATGGAAACGTCATGTTGTATATGAGTCTAGGCCTCTTAGTGTTAGTGAGATCGGAAGAG
>CBVK0100211242.1:0-36243 GCA_900067695.1 Picea abies | reverse complement strand
CAGCCAATGCTAGGGGTACTCTTCTTCCCCCTGATACCCCCGAGCCGCAAAGGGGCCACACACATAATACCAGAAAATGCTAGCACCCAACTCATCTCACAAGGTCAAGATACCACTTGTTACCCGAGACGGGTATCCCAACTCCCATAAGAGAAAGTTCAATCAAGATAAAATTCAGCAGCGTAACGTTATGAAAAAATATGAGATCCATACTCCTCGTCTTCCATCATTTTTATAGAGTTTTCAAGTAAATAACTTCCTAAATTCTCATCAAATTCCTTTTTTAGTTAATTAATTTCGAAAAACCTCCCCCGTACACATGAAATTCCTTTTTTAGTTAATTAATTTCGAAAAACCTCCCCCGTACACATGTCGCCCAATCTCGTAATTGCACCAGAAAATCAATTGTATTAATTAATTAGATATTGATATTTCGCACATCCAGCTAAGAGCATTCCTAAAAATGCTCCTCGGTGTCCCAAAATTCCCTCACAATTCTGAAATGACTTACGCCTTAATTCCTAGTTCAGTTCATAATTAGAAAGTTCTAAGGGAAAGATTTCTTACTACGTTAGACATTCAACTTTTTCTTTATGTTTCCCCTTTTCTTTAAGTTTCCCTTTCTATTTATGTTTCCTATTTCTTTTAAGTTTCCTCCTTTTTCCAATTTAACTAAAAATCAATTTAGCAAGTGTAGATAAAAATAACCATTTACCCTATTTTCTTTTTAACTAAATATTAATTTAGCAAATGTAGATAAAACTGACCATTTACCCTCTTTTCTTTTTAACTAATTATTAATTTAACAAATGTAGATAAAACAACCATTTACACTCTTTTTAAAATTTTACTCCATTATCAATTTTACTTTAATAATTTAAAGTTTGAAACTCTTTACCCCCTTCTTGTTATATGCCTAATTATTTTTGTTCAAAAATTCTGCTTAGACCTAGGTTTTAAATTCACTAGGTTGGGTGATAGTTCTTAAGGGAAAAATTAGTCATTAAATTTTACTTATCACAACATTCATTTTAAGGATGACTAGGTTTATTCACTTCCTAGTTAAAATTGTGACGTTCTCTTCAGGATGCACTACGTGCTCCAAGGGTGCCACTCACCTCCTTATGTTTTCCTTATGCAACGTGCTCTTCAAGATGCACTATGTGCTCCAAGGGTGCAACTCCCCTCTTTTTGGTTTCCTTGCGCGACATGTCCTTCAAGAGACACTATGTGCTCCAAGGGTGCCACTCGCCTCTTGATTGACTTTGGTAGATGTCAAACCCCTGGAGTGAATAATCTGCCAGATGATATTTTGGGAGACTATGGGCCTCTAAGTAATAATGCCCCTGCCTTATTGCGCACCCCTTAGAATCATCGTGAGCGACTATCACAGTCTTCCCTCATGGAATTGTGGGTCTTCTTGAGCTAGGTAATAGTTAACCTATAGTTCAAGCCACGACGAGAGTGCTAGTAGGCTGTGGTAGGGTCGTGAGCGACTATCACAGTCTTCCCTCATGGAATTGTGGGTCTTCTTGAGCTAGGTAATAGTTAACCTATAGTTCGAGCCACGACGAGAGTGCTAGTAGGCTGTGGTAGGGATACTTCCACGCCTCTCCCTCAATGTCTCTGGCTATCCTGCATGACCCCTCTATTCCACATGTGAGTCTGGTCGACAATCTATCATTAGTCTGCATCCATTAACAAATCATGTCAGCAATAATAGTCAATCATCATAACATATAATCATATGTACATATGTCACATCAACAACATTCAAACCCCAATTTTCCACTCCCTGACACAATCCAGATTCCAAGGGGTTTCATCGATGCCTCTGCATCCTCAATGTCCAGAGTCCTGCACACTCAGGAGAACCCAGTCAATAGCACCTGTCTATGTAAATACAACAAAATAACATATCATGAAATCCATCATATCTCATAATCATAATCAAAACGACCAATAGTATAATAACTCGGATCACTTGCAAGCAAGTTTCCTCAAAGAATAAGTTCGCTCATTGCACGCAAGAGCGGGATGTTACATACACCCCCTCTTAGTCTAAACTTCGTCCCGAAGTTTCACAGTATATAAGTGCCGAAATAAAGTGTATCACAGTACCATAAGTCTATCTATCAAACAAAAATTGATACTACTGACACATATCACATGCATCCTCCCAGGAGGTTGAGTGCAGATTATAGTTGTCCCACTGGACCTTGACCTGATCTATTGTTCGACGTCTTAGCTATCGAATGCAATGGTCCAGGATGTGGATTGGCTCTTCCTTGAATGCACCCTCATTCGATACCTGAAAGGAACTCATCTCAATAACATGTGTAGTATCACTAACATAATTTTTCAAAACAGATACATGAAAGACATCGTGCATATGTCTCAAGGATTAGGCAATGTTAATTAATAGGCCACGGGCCCCTTCCTTTCCATAATCTCAAAAGTTCCCACAAACCTAGGAGATATTTTAGCGCCCTTTCCAAACTTGATCAAACTCTTATGTGGTCTCACCCACAAGAAGACTTTATCGCCAACTTTGTACTATAGTTGACACAATGTGCATCAACATAAATCTTCTGTCGATCCTGCACTTCCTTGGTCCTTTTTCTTATTTTTTTCATTTGATATTCCATTTATTGGCTCGCTTCTAGTCCCACCAGGACCCTATCCTCAATCTGATCCAATCTCAAAGGCGTCCAACATGGTCGCCCGTAAAGAAACGTGAAAGGCGCCATTTTAATGGTGCTTTGATAACTGTTGTCGTATGTAAACTCCAACAGTGGAAAGAAATATTCTCGATGCCTTTTTTGGTCCATAACGTACATATGCAACATATCCTCCAAGATTTGTTTTGTTCGTTTGGTCTTCACATCGGTCTCTGAGTGATACATGGTACTAAAGTTAAGCTGGGTTCCTAAGGCCTCTTGGTAACTAGTCCAAAATTGTCTAGTAAACATCAATCCTTGACTAGATATAATCCTCTTAGGCACGCCATGCAACCTCACAATCTCACTGATGAAAACTCTACCTATGCTAGGTGTTTGATACGTCGTACGGACATGAATAAAATGAGCACTCTTCATCAGAGTGTCAACTACCACAAAAATCGAGTCGTGTCTCCTTGCCATCAGTGGAAATCCCACAATGAAATCCATCAAAATTACCTCCCATTTCGATTTTGTAATAGTGTTTGGTTGTAGTAATCCTGCCAGATGTTTGTGTTCATCCTTCACCTACTGACATTCTAGACATCTTTCCACGTAATTGACTATGTCCGCCTTCATTCCTTTCCAGAAGAATAAGGGTTTAAAGTCTTCCCTCATCTCAGTGGCTCTAGGATGAGCCATGTAAACTTCTCTGTGATTCTCGTTTAGGATCAAACTCCTAATCTCGTCATTGGGCGGTATGTAAATTCAACTTTTAAATCTCAATAATCCATCATTGTCAATAGTAAATCCTTCAAATTTTGGTACCATCATTGTGTTTTGTCTGATAAAATCCCTGACCTCTTTACCCGTCATCGTCACATGGTAAAGTTAGAATATTTTCATGTAGACTCGTCTGAAGAGGAATCACCAAAAATATGCGTGGTCTCTGACTCAATGCATCAACTACTTTGTTCATTGTACCCTCTATGTAAGTAATCTCGAAATCATACTCGCCAAGCAATTCCAACCAATGTCATTTTCGCGCATTCAAGTCGCTTTGTGTAAAAATGTGTTGTAGTCCACAGTGGTCTTTTTTTAGTTCAAATTTTCATCCAATAAGGTAGTGTTTCCAAAATATCAAGCATAAAAAATGGCCAACAACTCCAAATCGTGCATTGCATAGTTCTCCTTCTGCCTTCTCAACCTTCTGGAGTTGTAAGTGATCTCTCGACTATCTTGCATCAAAATTATGCCTAAGCCTTCCTTGGATGTGTCAATGCATACCAAGAATCTCGCATCCAAGTTAGGGACCTTTAGTATCGGTTTTGTCGTCAACATCTCCTTGAGCCTCCGAAATGCCTCCTCGCATTTCTTGGTCCAAAAAAACTTCTTGTTCTTCTTCGATAATTCCGTAATCGGATTTTCTATCTTCGAAAAACCCTCAAAGAACCATCGATAGTATCCCACTAAACCCATGAAGCTACCCACTTAGAGGAAATTCGTTGACGCGGGACATTCCATAATACCCTCTACCGTTATTGGATCCATGACGATACCTTTGTTGGAGATGACATGCCCTAACTAATGAATATTCGATTGATAAAATGAGAATTTGGACAACTTCCCATACAATTTGTTCTCTCATAGACATTGTAGTACCAAGTGCAAGTTAACGTCATGCTCCTCCAACGTCTGAGAGTAAAAAAAAATATCATCAATGAATACTTGGACAAACTTGTCCAAGTATTCACAAAACATCCCATTCATCAAAATCATAAATACCCCAGGGGTGTTTGTCAGTCCAAAAGATAAAAGAATATACTCGTAATTTCCAAACTTATTCTAAAGGCAGTCTTAGGGATTCCATCCTCCTTGATCCATAACTGGTGATACCCTGATTTCAATTCGATTTTCGAAAACATCACCGCGCCTTTCATCTGATCAAACAGATCATCATTCCATGGAAACTAATATTGATTCTTGATCGTTACCTTGTTCAATTGACAGTAGTCAATGTAGAGTCTCCACAACACATCCTTCTTCAATATGAAGATAATAGGCGCACCCCATGGTGACACATTTGGACGTATAAGTTGTAGGTACAACAACTCCTTCAGTTGCATTTTCAACTCCTGTGGTCCTCGGTAATGATTTCCCTGTTGAGGCACTGGTCTCTGAGGTGTAGTGAAAGTGGATCCACTCTGGAATCCACAATATCGGGGTGAATGTCTAGCTGGTGTCTGATGTTTCTTTGCACCAGATGACACCCCTCCTACTGGTCTCGTTGGAGTCCAGCTCTGACCCCTGATGATAAGCTCCTCCTCTGCTATGAGGGACTTATTGACAACATCATGCAAGGTTTGAGGCATGATAATCCTAACCTTTGCATGGATGTTGATATTAAGGCCAACATGAACTTGTTGACCTTAATTTTCTCGGTATTCAGGTGTAGAGCATACTGAAGGAGCTCCATAAAATGAGCCTCTTACTCGAGCACCATACGACTACCTTATCGCAAGGCGTTGAACTTGTTGAGCTGATGCTCAATGAATTTCTTTGATAAATACCTCTATCGGAACCATTCCTCAAACAATTCCCATGACACATCTTCTACGACCATGTTCAATTGTGTCAGTAGTGTCTTCCATTATAGAAGAGCGCTCCCTTCAGTTGAAATACTGCCATGCACACCTTCATGTTGGAGTTATAGTCTCAAAGTGAAAAGCACATCGCCATATTCTCCAACCATTCCTTGGCAGTTGCTTCGTCCGAGGAACCAAAGAACTTGAGATATTTGACCTTCTCGAGTTCGCGATGAAAGCTACCAGTATCGACCAGAGTGTGTAGTGGACCCTCAGGGGGTACTGGTGCCCTGGGCCCACCTCTATCCAAATGGTTGATCAGTGCCTCAGACATCCACGGAAAATACCTCACCATCCCAACCACATCACTCACAACTATTTGTTCCTACCCAACAACTTGTTCGTCTTCCTGGGGGTTAGAATCCGAGGGCGCAAGAACATATGGAGGCATCTCACCTCCTTCCACGACACCCCACTTCGAACCTCTGTGGAATCCTCTGATCGAGATCATCGCATGGTCACATAATTTTTTTAAGTAGCGCTAAGTTAATACTCAAGGGTTCACTGCAGGGGAAAGCATGGTGATCCACAGTCATAGGGTTGAACCAGCTCTGATACCATATGTAACGACCTCGGTCATTATGACCACATGTGACGCAAGTAAGTGCATTTTTTGTTTTTTGTTTTAAGAAGGAAGGCAATCAACGATAACAATTAATAAACACAACTTGACGACGAACACAACTTGCACATTCAGGAAATAGACAACAACAACCCAACATAGTAGCACATCATGCAACTGAATGAAACATGCGATAATCAAAGGAGAGATAAAAATATCCACCTGCCCGAGACAAGAAAGACAATGCCTACAAGATAAAGGACAACATCAACAACCCTACATGTCATCTTTGACAACCAGTAACAAGAAACAACTACGATGCACAAAACCAAACGCATTAAGGCGCTATAAAACCAAGTACCAACATCAATTACAACGAACAAAATGTGCACATCGGGAAGCACAAGACTTCGATCAGGATATCATTCGCATATAACCATCAGGGCACACAATGATCCCCTCATCAGGAATCATGCCGTCACAAGTATTTAGCGAGACAATAACAAGGCGCAACATAACATATATAGACTATAATCGAAGGATAAATCCAACGCGCTAGGATACTGAATTAACTGTCAAAATACATGAAGACTAAACCCAAGCACCCAATCAACAAGTGAACAGGACGAAAAGGAAATATGACTACTATAACAATCATACATCACATTAAATTCCTAAATCCACATAAGTCATATGTTCTTTAAACTGATCCTTCTTTACCATTTATGGGATAACTACTTGTTTTTTTTGCTGCAATGAAAGAGAGAATTAGTATATGCACTTAACATAATCAATACTAATACTAGTGAAATGAGGAATGTAATGATGAATTACGCCATGTTCGCATAGTAAGAAGTATATTCTCTAATATGTACTTGTTATTCCATGGTGACGTCGTGACTACCTCAATCTGTAAAATTAATTATAATCAAACAATTAGTTCATGGTAACTAATTATGTTAAAAATGCATATTGTTCATGGTAACTAATGGTAATAAAAACACAATTAGTTCATGGTAACTGCATCAATCTATACAGGTTAAATAATTAAAATCAAAACAACTAGTTTATGGTAACTACATCAATCTGTACATGTTAAAATAATTATAATAAACAACTAGTTCATGGTAGCTAACTAATGGTAACAATTAGTTTTTGTCTAGTAATTAGATGTTGCTAACTATATATTGTCTAGCGTTGATATGTTGTCCATTAATGAAACGATGTCTAACAATGATATCATTGTCCAAATACGTATAGATCGTTGTCAGTCAATCATTACAAATACAACATACAACGCAATCGTGGTCATTACATATATCTTTGTCACACATTATATATTACATCACTGTCACTTAAATTTGCTATAATTATATCTCTTTCACACATTATATATAAAGTCCCTATCAATAATTATAAATCTGTCACACATTAGATATTAAATCTTTGTTACACATTACATATAAAGTCGTTGTCACTAAAACAATCGCTGGCTAACAACAAAATCATTATCTGCCAAAATATGCTATCTAACAAAGTAACGTTTTCCATAAATAGTCATTGTCTAACAAGAGGTATCTGTCTAGAGAAGATATCATCGGGAGTTTCCATGTTATCTCAGAAAAACCAGGGAATTAAATCACTATTACTTATTTCTATTAAATTATTGTTGTCCAGCCCATTCTGGAATTACTATTTATAATTGATTCACTGTCTAACAAATGATATATATATAGTTATCCATATATCACTATCTGTTAGGTACATAATATTGTTGTATATTAATTCTAGGATATGTTGTCTAATATTTATTGTCTATAAAACGCAACCATATAAACAAACTCATATAAAAACATAATCATATAAAACATCGTCTATTCAATCAAAAAGGGGATTCACTACCATTCAAAACATTGTCTATAAAGGGATTCACTGCCATTAAAACCCAGGTATTAACAATGAAATTCGTGGGTAAATTCACAGTGATATTCGCAGTCAATAATCACAGTGATATCGCAGTGATATGGGTAAATTCGCAGTGATATTCACAGTGATATTGCAGTGATGTTGCAATGATATTGCAGTGTAAATATATCATTGTGTACTAACATTCGTATATGAGATATAATTGTGTATATGCCACGAAAATCATAGTGTGAATAACCATATAATATCGTTGTGTAAAAACATTATGATCCATATTATCGCTGTCAAAATATATACAAGGTTGATGTCTAAATACAATTGAATCGCATGATATAAGAAATCATATGATGTAAATAAATTGCATAGTGTATGCAAATAAATCACACGATATATATAGGTAAATCACATGATATAATTCGATGTGTAGAAAAGATGAAATCGTTGTGTAAAAAGGATGAATCCTTGTGTTAAAGAAAAATGGAATTGCTATGTTAAATGCATTTAAAAAAATGGGAGATAACAACTCTTTCAAACGAGTTCTGTGCCAGGAAAAATCGTTGTGTTAAATCCTCGTGGTATATAGATTCACTATATTATAAAGTCTATTGATATATCTAATGATTAAACTATTGATAAATATATTGATACATTTGTTGACATTGCTCGGTAAAATCGCTGGAATAAATTATCACTGGAATAAATTGTTGTGTAAATATCAATACACATGTCACAAATTAATATGCAGAGATTCACGAATGTACATATTCACTGTGTAGAGATTCACGAATGTAAATGGCAAGGAGCCAAGGTGATTCGAGATGAAAAAATCAAAACGCAGAGTTTTAACATTTAGGGATTAAATATTCAACGCAGAGTATAAACACTCATAAGGAGGGCACAATATTAGAGATTAATCATAAAAGAAAAATGCAAATATTTAAGAATTGAGGCGCAGAGGTTTACCATTCAAGAAAACACAGAGATAAATTTTGGGTAGGATGCTGGGATTATGCATAAAGAAAAAACACAGCGATCAGAGATTAATCATAAGATAAAAACTTATAGATAAGTAAGGGATAAATAGTTGGGCGAAGAATTATCCTTCATTTATTATCCATGCATAGGAAAGAATGGCATTTGAATATATAAGTCTTTAAAAACTAGAGTGACGACCATTGATTTGACTCTTGGCCGACTTCTCAGGCATGGACTAATAACTTAAGGGACAAGGGACAAAAGATAAAAACTTAATTTTTCTTCATGTTAATCAATAAAACAAACGTAGAGAATTTATTGCAATCAGAGGTTTGGTTCGCCATGGGAAATCAATTCAGAATACAACGAGCAAGGGGATTACAAATACCGTAGGAAAGCATGTGCGAGAAAGATCATGGCCATGAAATATTCAACCAAGCACATAAAAAACATGTAAAAATTAAATTTGTTTCAAGTAGCAACACTAACAAGCATACATTAGCCAAATATGAATGATCTCAAGTCATTGTCCCATGTGCGCTCCATCCAGCTCCCACTTGCCAACCGATGTGACCTCATTAGTACCTCCCAGCCAATGCTAGGGGTACTCTTCTTCCCCCTGAGCCCCAAGAGTTGCAAAGGGGCCATGTACACAATACTAGAGAATGCTAGCACCCACCTTGCCTTGCAAGGTCGAGCTACCATTCGTTACCCGAGCTGGGTATCCCAACTCCCACAAGAGAAAGTTGAGCGAAGATAAAATTCAGCATCGTAACATTACACAAAAAGATGAGATCCATACTCCTCCTCCTCCATCCTTTTTATAGAGCTTTCAAGTAAATAGTTTCCCAAATTCTCATTAAATTCCTTTTTCGGTTAATTAATTAAGAAAGACCTCCCCTGTACACATGTCGCCCGATCCCGTAGTTGCACTAGAAAATCAATTTTATTAATTAATTAAATATTCCTATTTCTCTCATCCACCTAAGAGCATTCCTAAAAAATCTCCTCGGTGTCCCAAAATTCCCTTACAATTCTTAAATGACTTACGCCTTACTTAATTCCTAGTTGAGTTGATAATTAGAAAGTTCCAAGGGCAAGATTCCTTACTAACTTAGACATCGAACTTTTTCTTTACGTTTCCCTTTTTCTTTATTGTTTCCTATTTCTTTTAAGTTTCCCCCTTTTCCTATTTAACTAAAAATCAATTTAGCAAGTGTACATAAAAATAACCATTTACCCTCTTTTCATTTTAACTAAATATTAATTTAGCAAATGTAGATAAAACTAACCATTTACCCTCTTTTCTTTTTAACTAATTATTAATTTAACAAATGTAGATAAAACAACCATTTACCCTCTTTTTAAAATTTTACTCCTTCATTATCATTTTTACTTTAATAATTTAAAGTTTGAAACTCTTTACTCCCCTCTTGTTATATGCCTAATTATTTTTGTTCAGAGGTTCTTCTTAGACCTAGGTTTTAAATTCAGTAGGTTGGGTGACAGTTCTTAAGGTAAAAATTATTCATTAAACTTTACTTATCACATCATTCATTTTAAGGCCGACTAGGTTTATTGACTTACCAGTTAAAATCATAATGTGACCTTGAGGACACACTACGTGCTCCAAGGGTGTCACTCGACTCCTTTCGTTTTCCTTGAGCGATGTGCCCTTCAATATGCACTACGTCCTCCAAGGGTGCCACTTGCCTCTTTCTGGTTTCCTTGCACGACATTCCCCTCAAGATGCACTACGTTCTCCAAGGGTGTCACTCACCTCTTGACTAAATTTGGTAGACATCAAACCCCTGGAGTCAGTACTCCACCAGGTGATCTTGTGGGAGATTAAGGAGCTCTAAGGAATACGACCCGTTCCTTATTACGCACCCCTTAGAATCATCGTGAACGATTGTCACAGACTTCCGTCATGAAATCATGGGTCTTCTCGAACTAGGTAATCGCTAACCTACAGTTCAATCCATAACAAGAGTGCTAGTAGGCTCTGGCATGGCTGTTGCCACACCTCTCCCTCAATGTCTCTAGTTGTCCTGCATGACCCCTCTGCTCCACATGCGAGTCTAGTCAGTAAGCTATCATCATCCTACATCCATCAACGAATCATTTCAGCAATAATAATCAATCATCATAACATCTAATCATATGTACATATGTCACATCAACAACATTCAAACCCCAATTGTCCACTCCCTGACTCGATCCAAAGTCCAAGGGGTTTCATCGATGCCTCTGCATCCTCAATATTGAGAGTCTTGCACACTCAGGAGAACCTAGTCAATAACAACTATCTATGTAAATACAACAAAATAGCATATCATCAAATCCATCATATCTCATAATCATAATCAAAATGACCAATAGTATAATAAACTGGATCACTTGCAAGTAAGTGTCCTCAAATAATAAGTTCACTCAGTGCACATAAGAGATGGATTTTACATCAGACTTGGTGTTTGTGCAAGCACTTGTGTAGGAAAACACAGAGCGAGGTGCTAAAGAGTGATTAAGCCTACAGATTCAAGTCGAGGTCACGTGTGACATGGGTTGAAGGAAGCTCTTGTGTAGAATTGAATTATGTATTAGCTAAAGGATAAAATGGAAGTGTTATATGGTGGAGAATGATAATATGTTCTTCATGAATTGAGAATAAAAAAGGACAGATAACATTGTTTGGCAAATTATGTTTATAATATGCACAATTCTAACAAAATGGTCACTTGCACATTTTGCAGAATTAGGAGGTGTAAACATATCAGTTCAGTATAAAAATGAATATTCGAGAAATGGAAGAAGTTGAGGGAGCCTCCATCCATGATAAAGAGGTCGAAGGATAGAATTTCGGAGTTGGTAATACAGAGACATAATCCAACAAACACAAGGGAAGAGGAGAGCAAGAAACATTGATAGAAACTATAAGAAGCCCGAAAATAGTCTTTCTTTGAGTTCACTTGAATAGTTATATATCTGAAAGTATTTTTGCATTCTAGAAAGTCAAGATTTTTCCTCTTCTCCACACTCAATTTCAACATTAAAAGTTGGAGGTTTTGTCTTTTTAAATTCTCCCATTATTTCCTCATGATGTTTATGCTTATTGTTTGTTCTTTATTCCAGTTTGGCATTGTCCTCACTTGAAGTTTCAGTTTCATTAAAAATATATTCTATCGTAGATTCAGTGTATTTAAATTTCCTAGACTTCTTCTTGTGCATAACACTTTTAGAACTAATGGAAAATTTACCTTTATTCTTGTTAGAATTTTGATTAGACAATTTTTCTAACAATATTGTGTTAAGTTCTTCCTGTGTATTTATGATTTGTTCATTATCTACCTTAATATTTCTTCTCTGAGACCTTGTACAGTCTGAATTAATTCAGATTATCGATTATCACTTCTTTCATTGAGATTAAACCATATATTTCCTTCAACAATGTTTCCTTGTTCAGAATTTTCTTGTTCATTTTGATGTGATCCTTCTTCAGGTAGAATAGGTACTTATGTCATCCTTCCTGCAAATCAAAATCGTTTTCCTAGTGGTAAGAGGAAATATAACAATAGTAAATTAGTCTTTGCAGTCGAGATCATAAGGCCAAGTGTGGTTCCTAAATCTCTAATACCATTATGTCACATACTAAAAAAAATAAATGTATACATTAATTTAATATTTCCAACTAATAAGATGTAAGAATCCCTATTTGGGTCACACAATTTATAAAGATACTAAATTATTTGAATACAAGATTTTAACAATCTAACTTATTATTGTCTTTGTTGGTCCTCGATTACCATTAAAACGTACTAATTCTTAATTTCCATATTGTAGGTCATATGAGATTACAATTCCTATAATTACCTATTGAACAACCTATCATTTGTATCTCATAAAGGAGGAGTTTGTTTAGGCCCTTGTTATAATCCTTGTGTAATTTCTACTCAACCTTAAGTCTAAATATGGGGGACTTCTATTTTGATCATGGTAGTAATGAAGGTTGATATAATAACTTGGAATACTTTTATGGAAATTACTAAAGGTATTAACTATACCCCTTATCCCTAATGTGGTAAGAGGGGTTCATTCTAATCTTTTTAACATAGTGTAGGTAAAGTGGAAATCGTGAGGTTTAATGGACACACCACATTTAATGTCGACACAGTATGAGGTTTATGAAACTTTAAAACTTGTATTACAAGGTGGATTGAGGTTGTTAATGTCACTCTTATTGTGTACCATATCTCATTACTATGCATATCCGAAGCATTTTGTGGCAGCCCAAATGGGTGCCAAGTGTTACAATATTGAAATGAGAGATAACAGGTGATGTTTTGACCATCCTACTTCGGTTTCAGTCACTTTCATTCAATTTTTGGAGATCTTTCTATAGGCGATCGGGATTCATAGCTAGGGTTTTATTTCTTTGTTCAAGCCTCCTCCAAAATATACTAGCGAAGCTATTAATCCATTGCCATTGTTTAGAATTTAGTTCTGGTCATTTTATAAGAGTTTAAGAATATCTAGGTAAGGATTCAATGCCTTTTCCTCAAACTAAGTCTTGTACAAGTTGGAGATTTGCAGATTTGCAGATTCTAGGTAGTTATGTGTTTTTTCAATCATATGCGCATTTACTGAGTTCTCGATTCATGTTTATGGCTTGAATTTTCCTTCTAAGGAGAATACCATTCTCTGTATAAATTTGGTATTATCATGTAGTGGAACAATTATTTTAAACTAAATGTTATTGTCTTTATTAATATTGTTCACAGTTTATAATTTGTTTAATCATCTAGTGGCTTAACTTTTTCACCAAACGTAGTTACCTTTATTGATATTATCCTTGGTTTATTTTTCATTTGAGCATGTAGTGGCCATTTCTGTTACACCGAATGATGTTTGTCTCTATTGACATTATTCTTTGTTTCCATTTTTCTTGAGCACATTTTACAGAAAGCACCTGTAAGGATTACAATTATCATACATTCTTGTTATTCATTGTAACTCTATTAACAACATTCTCTGTTTTCATATTTTAGTATACTTGTCATGTATCAATACTCTAGACTTATGATGGGGCCCTTTTTTGAGAACAATAGTACCCATCAGAAGGAGAAGATGTGAATTCTAGTTGATCTTTTCATTCCACTACGAGAGTTTGTTTCAGGGTTGATCTATTTAGGTAAAAAATTCATACCCTCCGTTCATTACTATCTCGTAATATTTATCTGGGTTTACTTTAATAAAACCTTGTTTGTTAATGCAGAGATATTTTTCCATGTCGTCAGGGTTTTTATCTCGAGTTACCCTCTTTTGAATACTCTTAAGTGCCACTTTCATTGACTGTTTCCCTTTTTGAACAAACAAAAATCTTTATCCGATACTACTTGTTGGAAGCCCCACAATATTTTTAATTCTTAAAGCAACGAATCATAAATTTTATAGCTGCCTCTGCTTAAACATAAGAACATTTCTACTTGAAAGATGAGTCTTGGGCTATAAAATGTTTTTATTTTTCCTAGTTCTCGTTTTCATGCTTCATTCATGACTGAAAGCGTGAACGAAGCATTGAAACTTTTGAATTTATTGCATTTGAATTTAAGGTTTATTTCCCTAGGAGAATAAATGTTCATATAAACCTTTTTAAGAATGACATTTTGCATTAAGTCCTATCTCATTTCAATAAAATGGTTGTTCTTAAATTGCTCATTCTTATAAGGTCTACTTTGGACATTTGAATGATACACCGAGAATCGATGGATGATAGGCTATGAGTTTGTTCGATGTATGATTCTTGGTAAATAAATTCTATGGTCATTATGTTGTGATTTGTCAAACACCTCTTTTCTTAACCTTATAATGAGCAACTCCACCCTTTACACAATGATGATACTTAAACACATCACATCATATTCTGTACTCTGTTGATAGTGGATTTTTCAAAATGACATGTCCAACATTTCAAGTTAAGTCTCAGGCTTTGTTTTGTACCCTCAATGATTCATTACACGAAACACCTGATTCTCTTATGAAACCCCTTATTTATTCATTTCATTCACGCGAGGGTTTTGTTTCTTTGGTTTTATCCCTGGTTCTTCCTGTTCTGTGAAACCCTTCTTGCTTACGATGGTTTATGTTTCCTCTGTGACTGCTTGTCTGAATCCACATGGCCCCTGTTTTCCATATCAAACCAAATGGCTCGCAAACCCTGATCCTATATGACGACGCAAGGGAAGACCTTAAGGGTCAAGGCTGGCTCAAATTTCTTGAGATATTTCAAGGTTTCAACTTGCAAACAACCCAAGAGTTTGCCCTCTCTTTTGATGGCTACTGAGCCAAAGTAGGAGATGTTCAAATCAAAATCATCGAGGATTTTTTGAGCCAGGCAACAGGTCTTCCCCTTAGCGGGTAAAAATGGTTTAAGAATTCCAGGGTAGAGGAGGGGTCATGGAGTCTGTTCATTACTTCTAGGAAAATTCAATGATGTGATAAAGGTATGCCTATATCTCTGTTAAAAACTAGGTGGCACAATATATTGGCAATCTTGAGACAGTTCATTACATGTGAGGGTCGCTTTGGCACCATTTTTATGTATCACATAAGACTTTTAATGAACTTCATTGGTTTCTAGTTGAATATGCCTTTCTATTTATTGAGAAGTTTATATAAGATGGCCAAGAGGTATAAGAGACAGTGTTTGAATTCTAGTTTATTTCATAGTGGATTGATAAGGATAATGTTAGTCCACCATTTAAAATTGTAGGGTGACGATTGTGACACTTTCCTATCTTGGAATGGCTTTGTTACACCTAGCCCCGTAGAGGTTGATAAGCCCATGTTAGAAGAAAACGCAATCCCTTCCATTGACAAAATAGTCTCCTCATCCAAATGACCTTGTGATAAGGCCGAGCTCAATGAGCCTATGTCTGAGAAACAAGATGTTGATCCAAGAACTACGAATTTCATGACTACGAATAGTACGCTTGCCCTAACAACTTTGCAAAAACCACGAACAGGCCCTCGCACAAACTATCTAAGAATGACTCAGATGTAGGGTTTAAAAACAAAAGGGTAGGGATATTAATTTCTAGGAGCCTACGAAATAAATTGAAGTCTCATATGAGCTCGATCAAAGCAATCGAGGTCCATGAGAGCTCCAATTCTGAGATCAAGAAATTCTTGGCAAAAGAAGACCCAAGTTACCTCAAACGAGATCTCATCCAGACCTACGATTTCATAGACAATATGCCATCGTGCCTGAAGCATAGTGAAGGTTTTCCAAGGATCAAACTCGGTAAAGAACCCATAGAAAACAATGGTATCATTCTGACACATGCTGATGGATATCCTCAAACAACTGTTCCAGATCCACGGTGTGAGGTTTGTTTGTTTTGGATCGACAAATATTACACAGATATACCTTCCCTTCAACTGCAGATCAAATCCCTCACCACTCAGATCGACTCATTAGAGAGTGAAAATCACAGACTAAAGTTCAATGCTCAAAGGCAAGGGAAGCGCTTGAAAATGACTGGAAACATAATAATAAAGAATGTTGAGTGTGTTACAGTAGTAGTTAACTCTGAGGTCTTATGAGTCAAATTTAACATGCAGTTAAGAGGTAAAGATTTGTTTTTTTGTCTTAGTTGTATTTTTTTTTAGTTTTTTCTATTAATATAGATTTAATTAGATTTATGTTGTTTAAAATAAAACTAACTACAGAATCAATTGATTTTGTAGCCAGTATATTCTCATTCAAATTTTTGGAAAGTATTGGTTAGAATATCGTGTAGCTGGTGGTGATCTGATGATATGGACCATTTTTGAACTTATTATCCATTTCTTTGGCTCATCTTTTGTAAACAGAAACAAGCTTTTTAGAGTTTTGAGAGATACAGTGTGATATGGAGTGGTTCTATTACCCTATATTTTGTAATTAGTAAATCATTTTGAGATTTAATCTTATCCCACAAGATAAGATGTTTAGCTTGACTGAACTCTTTAAATACTAGAGATTTTTGTAATGAAGGCATCCTTGCCTGGGGCAGAAGATGGACGTTTAATTTACAGACTTTAATGGAACAACAATGCACATTTCGGCTTTAGCTTCTTGTGGATGGTGTCTTCATTTAAGTTTTGTTTATCCTGATATGATAATAGGTTTTGATAGCTTTAGTCTTCATGATTTATTCTGTTATTGGGATAATTCCTTTATAAATGTTGTCCATAAATAATGCTTCAGATATTAATCCTGTGATCATTTATTCAACTTCAATTACATGATTTCTCCTTTAATTTTCGCTGAAAGATTAAATGCAAGGATGTTTGCTAACAAATTGTTCTTAATGTAATTACTTGCAATCATGAGATCACAATAACTATTGGTATCATTCTTTCTGTTATTAAAATTTAACTTCCAACGTAATTGTTTTGCATTTATTCAGAACAGACTTAAGGTTCATTGCAGGTTTCTCTCCTGGAAAAGGTGGTTAAATGTTTTTCTGATCGCACAGATGTTTGGATGCATATCATCAGCTCGCTAACAGGTTAGCTCAATTTCATTTTTCTACTATTTGTTTATCATTGAAATTCGAATGTAAAGTTTGGCTTTTGACTATCTATACCTTTCCATTTCATATCATTTTCTTCCTTCAGTTTAAGACTTATAAAAGAAAAAAGAAAAAATATTTTTATGTGCTTTCTTTATCTTCTTCTTCAAAGCAGTCATTTTCACATTGAGTTTAGTAAGTTTAGCTTAAAACATGCAGCTTGTAAATAATGTATATAAATGAGAGTTATCTATCTTTTGCTTAAATATGCCTATTACAGTCAGATTAGAGCATATATATGAAAAATCAAAAAATATTTTTATGTGCTTTCTTTATCTTCTTCTTCAAAGCAGTCATTTTCACATTGAGTTTAGTAAGTTTAGCTTAAAACATGCAGCTTGTAAATAATGTATATAAATGAGAGTTATCTATCTTTTGCTTAAATATGCCTATTACAGTCAGATTAGAGCATATATATATATATATATATATATATATATATATATATAGTATTTTGTAATTAGTTATTTATTTATTTTGTTTTATTTTGTTTCTTTTAGGATTCTTAGATTGGCCAATGGAGCCATTAAACCAGTTAGAACGAGTTATACCAAACGGATTGGGTTACTTAGACAACCCCAGACCGGACTCGTTCTTCCAATTGATGGACGATCATTTTCGCCCATCCACACTACTCTAATTTTGTGTTTTGACAACTTGTCAACAAGTGAGGTCTATGGTTCCTCTACTAAAGGGAATTCACCCATGAAAGGTTTTTCGATTTCCATTTTCACCTTAAATATGGATGAGGAAGAAAACTATGGTATCTGCTCTAAAATAGTTTGGAAGGATTGTATGCGTAGGCTTCTGTACCCTTTTATTTTTGTTGGAGTTTAAAAATATAATAGAGTTACTTTCTCGTATATAAATTTGAGGGGCTTTTGGTTTTGAAAATCTCATAGATTCCATCGAATAGTTGTAACTCTATTAATCTATTTTATAAGGAATTAACTGTTTCCTTTTTCGATGAGTTTGTGGTTGGCTCGAGTCCCTGTTTGCCAAACATTTTGTTTTGTTTTAATTAAAGAAGGTTACATAAACTGCATGTTTTGTTTCTATTGCTTAACTTTTTTGTTATTCTCTTTAATGGAAGATACTTTGAACCTTCTATTTGTGTTCAAAGGTTTAAGTATGATAACAACATAGTTGTTTAGTAATTTAGCCTATATATTGCATGTATATATATTGATTCCTTTATGTTTATTTTAGAGACCCATTACAACAACTGTTTTACTATTTTTTTTGCATATAGCTAGTTAAGTTATAATTTCCTCCTTGTTCTTCAATTTTCCGTACTGGATATGAATAAAATCCTCTACCTCATGTTCTATGATTCTGTTTAAATTCCCATACTGGTTTTGAATAAAATTGTTGCCTCCTGTTCTACGATTTTGTTTGACTTTCGATAATGGTTGTGAATATAATCATCTTCCTATAGAAGTTACTTAATAAAATGATACTTATAAAAACAAGAATGTATTATCTATAATTTTCCATGTGATCAATGAATAAAACATAAATCAAATATGCACAATTTGTATCTGTGTATTGAATTAAACAAATAAATTATCCATATAATATTGAAGAAGCAATATTTCAATCTAGAATAGAGTGGAAGAAAAAAAACTAATTAAAACCTGTAACTAATATTTCCTTATGGGAAAACACGCGTAAAGTGGGATTTTCCTCCCAACCTTAGATCATAGCTGCTACATGTGCCAACTTTGTCACTCCCTAGATAAATCCTGATCGAAAACCAACCAAGTGACTTCCTCCAGAGTATAGGGTTTGAAGCTTTATCTGAAGATTTTTTGTGTCATTTCAGTGTCACTCATTTTTTTATCTGATACAAAATGGTGTCCCATTCTCTTGTTTTTATCTCTTTTTAATATTTTCCTAGGTATTTGACACTTGTTTGAGGCTCCTTCTCATTGGCCACCTGTCAAATTGATTTTTATTCATTGACCACCTGTCAATATGGTTATTACACATGTTCCTAAAAACCTGAGATCTTGTCTCATTTCAGCTGAGTTAACTCAATCAAATTTCACCACTTGTCCCCCTTATGCTGTCACTTGGTGGTTCTCATTGGATCCATGGATTCCCTCTTTTAACAGTCCCACCTTATATGTGTTTCCTCTTTCTCTTTTATTGATAAAATAATAAAAATGAAAACAATAAGTTTGTGTTAGATCAATAGGATCAATAACATGTTAAAAAAAATAAAAAAATTTATATTCAAAATTTCAGGGTATCACAATCGCTGCATGTAAATCTCCATTTAAAATAAAAATGAGTGCAGAATGGTTGTTTTTTAAGAAGTTTTATAAGTTACAAAATTTATGTGGTTTCCACACAACTAACTTCTAGAGAATCTAAAATAAAAATAAATATGACTTTCTATATGACAGTAAATTTGTATTACTATGAACTGTGTGTCGGAATGCGTTGACATTGGGGAGATGAAATGCTTCCATAACGAAGCCAATGGGTTTAAACAAAATGTTGGTACACAATGACAAAGAAAATGTGGTCCCACTGAACCGATTGGAAGAGATTTCTTACAATTTACTGTTAGCGCACTACCTTTACTAATTATCACGCACAACTCTCCATAAATGTTTATCATCGTGTATGCTAATTGTCATCCAAACACCTACATTATGACATGTTTTCATGATCCATAAAATCCTGAATGTACACTCAAGATAGTTTTTAAAATACTATTACCTTAAAATAAGATTTTAAAATAAAATTATAAATATATGAAGAAATATACAAACTTTAAAAGATTTAAACTATTTATATCAGGAAGTATAAACATAATAGTATTATAATAATAACTGGCATACCTACAAAGAAGGGGAAAGGAAACACCTAAGGGAATTGAGGAGGTGGGTGTTTATGTTGTTAAAGAAGATGGGGATTGGGACCTGGATTGAGTTAGAGGGTGGTGGTGAAAAAATCTACAGGTTTTTTCATGTGTTTTATGCCTCACATGGACAGGAGCACACTAAATCTCCCTATATATCAATGAGTAGGGATTGGGACCTGGATTGAATTAGAGGGTGGTGGTGAAAAAATCTACAGGTTTTTTCATGTGTTTTATGCCCCACATGGATAGGAGCACACTAAATCTCCCTATATATCAATGAGCATCCAGACAATCCTCAATGGGAAGGGAGCTTATGCATGCTTTCATTACAAGATTTTGATTTAGGAATGGAAAATGTTCAATTTTTAGGGAAACAAATGACATCGAGAAAAATATTTTAAAAAACCAAAAAAAACAAAAGCAAAATATAGTCAACATATGACCCTTGGCAAGGGAAAGATAATGGATTTCTAGTTCTATCCATCAAAATGAACTATTATGCATGCATTCTAGAGCCACACATATAAAATTCAAGTTGGTGGTCAAACTTCAAATTCATTCAACAAAACACTCGACAAAGATGAAAATTCACTTAAGTAAAATTGAAAAATGATTTCTCAAATTCACAACACAATATAATTCAAAAATTAAAAGAAATTTTTTCTTTAAAAAACACTGATGAGAGAACCCAACATTATATGCTAGAAGAAAAAATTACTCTGCCTGTTCAGTTGAAAATAAAATTTTGAAGGAAGTTAAAATAATCTACTTACTTGTTTCTCTTATATTGCAAATCTAGTCCTTATGTTTGGCCATTCATAAAGGTTCAATTCTCCTCTAAGGAAACTATTTCTCCCAACAAAAATTGTAGTTTCCTTAATTGAATATAGATAAATCCTTAAACTATAAAGAAAAAGAAAAAATAGTGACACTTCTCTCAGTGCACAATTAATAATTAAATAAATAGCTACTCGATTTTATCGCACTTAAACCTTATTTTCTTCCATAGATAGAGTCCTGGCATTCCTTAAATAATTAAGAAATGAATTTTTATTTCCCCATACATTGAATTAACTATGGCCCTAAAATGTGTGAAAATCTGAGGTTTTATATTTGTTGTAAATTGAAATATATAGAAAATTTCTAGGTTTAATGTATATCTTAACAATATTTTCCCTAAATTGAACAAAAACATAAAACATTATTGATATGGTTGTAAGTCCAATGCTAATTAATTAATCATCTAAGACGACCTATGAATACATATGTCGAAGAAATTCTTTAGAATTATTATCTCTAACACAGAGGTTAAAAAGATTTTAAATACTTACAACAGTGATAACCAATCACATCGAATAGAATAGTTCCTCAAAGCTATTTAATTTCAATACCACTTATAACACCGAATACAATACAATATTTTCTCAAAAACTTTGAAGCTATTCAATTTTAATACCAAATAGAAAAGGAAAGGTAAAAGTTCTCAAAAGTTTCCAAAACTTTACAAATTTTGATCAAAATCCCAAGGATCTAACGACCTTTTGACTCTTCCTTATTAATTCTCCCATAAAATAGCCACATATGTTGCTCGGCATGGGATTGTCGCTTTGACTGTAATTAGTAAATGTTTTTTGCAAGACCATCTTTTCTTTTCTTCATATGATAGCAAACCTTCTTCATTCAATCAGTGGGACAACTGCTCCAATACACCACCACCATCTAACAATAGTTTCGGATATCCATAGGCATCTAACTTCGTCGACAACCTCAAATGTTCATCACCTTCCAACTATTCTATTACATCACACAAGATACCATCTAGTACTTGAAGTTCTGACAACTACTCCAAGACTCATATTCTTCTCATCTCCACACATTCAAATACCCTCAAATCCTCCAATGAGACAAACCTTTCAATACTTGGAAGCTCCTCCACTTCTCTGCACTATAAATTGCAGTTTTAGAAGTGTTTTTGGAAATGTTTCAACCTCCACTAGATCACTACAAAACCAAATGAAGAGATGATTAAGGTTGGGAAAAAACACCATGAAGAGTTGATTCCTCCTCCTCTTTAGACCATATTTCTATGTTGACTACTTTGAAGTCTTTAGTGAAAGAAAAATACAATTCAAAGTCTTCGTCAATGGAAAAATCCATCTCTCTCCCCCCTGTGGACTCTCTTAATGTTTATCTTGCTCATTCAACATTTTTAAAGGGTAGTTCCCGCAACAGACATCTAACTACTGCCAACTTATTCAACTGAGAGAATAGTGCAATGAACTCGGGCAACCATTTCAACTCGTTGGAATTGAAGAGACTCAATTCATACAACTTCCTGAAGTCATAGAACGAATGTGACAACATTTCCAGAAAAAGGGATTCCTAGGAGGTAGCGTTGTTGTGTGACTTGGGAGGGAAATACTTCAATTCTTTCACAGTGGGAGAGATACAAGTGTTCAAGTGTGCTGATATATCCAAGAGTTTCGATGAAGATGGTTAAATCAGAGCAGTAATTCAAATCAATATTTTTAAGCCAAATTAAATTTCCAAAGGATTTTGGGAGCATATGCAAATTTGAGTAAGACAGATCGACGTCTTCAAGGTTTTTTAAATTCCTGAAGTAATGTGACAGGGACCTCCATTTTGAAAATTTGACTAACACCAAGGTCTTCAATGACTGCAAATGACATAACTCATAAGAGAAAACCACACACTAATTAATCATCTAAGACAACATAGAAGCACCACAACACACTATCGGGCAAGATGTTGAGCTCTGCGAATTATTTTTATCAAATATGACCGAGTTGCAGTATAAGATAATGACCATCAAACTCTACCCATCCAAGTTTCATTATCCGTAAAGTCATCTCCATGAGAACTAAGAGGCCCATGCCGATTGTGAAAATGAAAAAGTGCCAATTTCATATATTGGACAAACAACCTAGCAAAACCTCTCTTTAAATAACACCTTCACTGTAATAATATTCTAACTTTTATATTTTAATTTTTTTAAATAAAATTTATAATTTTGTAAGAAGAAATGCATATTATTCTTAAATGCAAATATTACACTAATAAATTGATTAATTAAAAAAACAACAATAAGAAAACAACTTAATAATTTAATATTAAAAGTAATTATCTCAAAAATTTAAATATATACTTTACATTGTTTTTTATTTTAAAAAATTGTTTTTAAACATACTCATACTCTCGAGATAAAAAAAATAAAAATTCATCTAATTTTCATTTCCTAAAAAAAATCATCCAATTAGTCTTTCAACATACTCTTACAAACCATCTAATCATGAATTATTTGATTGTTTAACTTAAAAATATAATATCTCATCAATCTTATCAAATTCAAGCCATACAAACAAGTGGTAGTTATGGAAAGCTATGTCCTGAACTAAATTAAATTCAACATTAAATATTGATTTAAATAACATACATCAATGTTTAAGTATTACTATTTATATTTTTAAAAAGTATTTATTAAAATAATGCATTACATCAATTATTAAAGATAATAAGTAATAAAACCCTTCAATGTTAACCAACACAAGTTGAAATTCTAATGCATTATGATAATGAGAATCGTAATTTTAGTGCCTTATGATAGTGAGAATAGTATTTCTCATCACGTTTCATTCTTTTAGAAAGAATGAATTTGGATATATGTACACAAGATTTCTTCAAATTTTATCCATCAAAGTATGTTGTAAAGGAGAGAGTTGAGGGGTGCCATTTTTTTTTATGGGTTGGTATTGATCTTTCTGATTCTAGATTAGTTTCACATGAAAATATTGAAATGCATCTACAACTCCTTCATTGAAAGATATTGATATGCTTCCTCTCTGTCACTAGTATTGTTTTTGGCTTTCTATTGAAGTCACCTGTTAAAAAAAAATTGTTTTTGGTTTTCTATTAACGTCATTAGTATTGTTTTTGGTTTTTTTATTGAAGTTATCTATAGGAAAAAAAAAATTGTTTTTGGTTTTCTATTGAAGTCACCTATTGGAAAAAAAAAAAAAAGACACAACAAGATTATTGTTGCAGATTTTATAAGTTTGATAATGCTCTACTCTTTTCTGAATATTATACACACATAGATTTCTCTATGAAATAAGTGTAAGGGAACTCAATTGTGGTGGAGGTTAATTTGCTTGACACCTATTGAGTTTGAGGATGCTTAAATCAAATTATAAAATAAAATGCATCTAATTCATATAGTTGTTTCAACAAACAATTTTTTGTTTATTTGTTTGAATTTATAGATATATTATATTATCAAAAACACATTTAAGTAAAAGTAGTTAATTTATGTTTTAAAGTACTTTATTATTATTAATTTATATTTTACTTTATTGTTATTAATTTATATTGATATTTTATATATAAAAATATATTAGAATTATTGATATTAAAACATGTTTGTGATATTGAAATGTAAATAGGTTTTCAAGATGGATCCAACTCACATAGTTATTTCAACAAACCATTTTTTATTTACTTGCTGGAATTGATATATATTATATTATCACAAACACATTTAAGTACAAGTAGTCAATCTATGTTTTAATGTACTTTTTTAATATATATAAGGATACATTAACATTACTCATATTACAACATGTTTATGATACTAGGATGTAAATGTGCCTTGTAAATGATTAGATTGATGTGATTTATTTAAAAATGGCATCAATATAATCCATTAAAACATTTTAATATGCTAGTTGTTAGGTGGTTTGTAAATGGTTGGATTGATATGATCTATTTAAAAATGACATCAATATAATCCATTAAAACCCTTTAATATGTTAGTTATGGGGTTAATGTGATAAACTTAAAGTTGCTCCAATCCAAAAGTCAATTTTTTAGTATATGTTTTGATATGATGTGTTAAATAGTAAAATAAAAACGGTTTTTCTTTATGAGTATCAATTTTTTAGTATATGTTTTGATAGGATGTGTTAAATAGTAAAATAAAAACGGTTTTGATTTATGAGTATTTGAATTAAGTTATCGTAATATGATTGGTGGTTATTTGTTCATTTAACATTTATAAAAATAAAAAAATATTAATTGAATTTTATTTTTGAAGTTTCTAAAAAAATAAAAATATTTTATTAAATATTATTTTTATTATAAATTTTTGTTATGTAACTTATTTAATTAATAGAATTTTATTTTTGAAGTTTCAAAAAAATAAAAATATTTTATTAAATATTATTTTTATTATAAATTTTTGTTATGTAACTTATTTAATTAATAGAATATATTTAATTATTCAGATTGAATTTTTTTTATATATAAATTTAAATATAAAAGATATTTCAAATAATTATAAGGTATAAGTTAAGGAATCAATGAAAACGAATAATTCAAAATTTTACTTTAACTTGCAAAATTATTCAGTAGAAAAGATTTTAAATGAAAAGTAAGGGATTTGTAAGTGAGTTATAAAATAATTATCCTCATCAAAATTTGTTAATATGTTATTTATGTGATTTTATAAATGAAAAAAAAATAAGAGATTCGTACTTTAAATCTATACTTTAATAGAAGAAATTTTAAATGAAAAATGAAAAGTAAGGGATTTGTAAGTGAGTTATAAAGTAATTATTTTTATCAAAATCCTTTAATATGTCATTTATGTGATTTTATAAATGAAAAAATAAATTCCTATTCAAAACATTTTTGCTTAAGTTTAAAATTTATGTAAATGAATTTAGAAAAATAAAGGAGTATTTATTATAGATGATAATGTAATATTTTAATAAATTAAAATATAAAATTTTATAATAATTTGTATTTTTATTTTATTATATTTAATAAATTTAAAATTTAAATAAATATAAATGTTTTTATTGATGGATAAAAAAATCAAATAAGATGGAAGTTTATAATAAACATTATATAAAATTTAATAATGATTTACATTTATAAATGGAGGTTTACTTTGTAGTGGGTGGAAGTTTATAATGATGATGATGATGATGATTAACCTCCACTAAGACATAATTGAACTATCTCACCTTAAGAGGGTAAGTGATTACTTAATGACATATAATCTGAGTATAGGCTCAACAATCTAGGAGAAAGCGATTTTCATCTTTAACCTTTTTAGTGTCATAAAGGTGACACACTTTTTCATCCTATGTCTTTTTAGGAATTGACCAACAACCAGTTTCACTATGGAGCTCGTGAGAATTTGTTCTTATTTATCTTAGCAATGTTTTTATTTTTCTTTACACTTGTCAAAAAATATAGATAATTTTGATCTTCTAGATTATGTAAAAAGTGTGATGTATAAAGTGTTATTGATATTAATTTATTTCAAAGATAAGTTGGTTTTATGAGATTAGATATTTATTAATGGTGTACAATTTTTTGATAGTTGAAGTTTTTTATTATTTAAAAATTTTATTATAGTGTAAAACATTTGATAATGTAAGATAGATTTATAAGTTAATTATAATTCCATTTAACTTTATATATAAATTAATATATAATCTTATTTAATTAGTAAACTCTAAAATTCAAATATATAAAAATATATTTTTTATTATTATAAGAAAACATACATATAAAAATATTTTTATATAAATATTTTATCTGTAGTATTTGTATATTTTTTCTTTATTTTTTTTATTATTGAGGATCATGATCAAAATTTATTAAGAGGTTAATTTCTTATTAGTTTGTTAATATATAATTTTATTTAGTTTAGTAAAATATAAAATTTAAATATATAAAAATATATTTTTTATTATTATAAGAAAATATACAGATGATGATTACTACTATACAAGTAATTATATTTATATAATAATAATAATAAGGTCACGATTAAGCCACATATAAATTTGGTGTATGAGACCCCTTTGTTTGTGAGATAAGGGATCCCTAAGCTTAGAGATTTGAGTGGTTAAGCCTACTAAAATATACATACTTTTATATATTTATTTTATTAATATATAATATTAATTTATATTATAATTTCTTATAAATTTTATAATTTTAAAATCTCCATCTATTATTAACTTATTTATAATTAACCTATTTAAATAAAAGAAAAGTTAATGGAAAAATTAATTTTAAAGTTGATGGGATGAGTCTAATTGAAGGCCATGCCTCCAAAAGTTTAGACATTGTGCAGCACTAAAGTTGATTGGATTCATGTAACTTGTAGGGAATAATTACTTACAATTAGTGTTTTGTTGGGTGGTAATAATACACACCTTGCACTTACATTTGTTTAGAAGTTTCTCCAGTATTTCGATTTTCTTATTCTTAAAAATGTTTGATAATTTTGTTTTTAAATATGGCATAGTGATGTGAGGTGCTCCATAAGATTTGTAATTCTTTTGTTTTTAAATATGAAATAGTCATGTGAGGTGCTCCATAAGATTTGTAGCACGTTATACTAGTAATAGATAAGCAGTTATAGGGTAGGAGTGAAACTTGAATATGGTAGCTATAATATCAGAGGTAAACTAATGGGAATCACTCTATCATTACTTAGAGTACGACGACCTACAAACCCTTCTTTTTACCACCCTTCTCTACTTACGTGATTGGACTTGGTTGGCTACACACTTTGTAATTCAAATATGTGTTATAGATTAAACAATAAACAATAGCATTACCTCTAAATAGCATTCCATCTATTTTTGTTGTGTGATGTGTTTTATCTCTATTTCTCTATTCTTTAATCTAGCTGTTTTGAGGTTGATCCCAACCAGTGTTATCATAGATGAGGTCGAATGAACGATCGTCTATGAGAACCCGAGATAAGTTTGTCATTCTCGTACAGAAAAGCAGAGTTTGTTGCAAGGAAACCTAGGGTTTGACACTCTGCCCGTGAGGAGGAAAAATCTATGATTTCGAAAGGATGTTGGACACTGAGGAGAATGGTCAGTAGGGCGACGGAATTGGAAACCATGGAGAACTTGATACGGAGCCAAAACACTAAGGTGCGGATCCGGAGCAGCAAGGTCATCGATAGTTTCACGACTAACGAATGGATCATCTGCCATATTTCCATGGTGGATGGACTCTTAGAAGGCTTGGTGGACATCTGAGGAACCTTTCGGTGGTGAGGGCGGGTTTGAGGGCCTGGTGGTGGTCTGTTTGATTGCAAAATCCGTGGAGGACGGGACCGTCGAGGGATTTTCAGATCAGATATGGAAGGTCGACAATTGGCTTGGCGGAGGTTTTGGGTTCGATTAATGTGCAGTCACAAAGACAAGATCTAACACCGCTCCCATTGTCTGTTAGTTTTGCATCATATTTTCGTGATTATGGCAACAACGACTTACGGGTGTATGAGAATTCCAAAGATTGTCGAGATGCGTGAAGGGGATGGCCCACCTCCTTGGATGTACACAACTACGAGTGAACATTCGGATGATTTGCTAATAATTTGTGGATGGAGGAATGCAAGCAATGCGCCTTTGTCTAGTGCATACGGTTTGGCAAAGCATAGATGTGGGCATTGGGAATGGGAAATTGCACTTGGTGTATCACCATCTCCTATATATCAACATGTTGTGATTTTTGTTGCAACATGGGTATATAAATTTTGGGGTTGTTGCGGTGATAAAGAGGGTTAAGTCATCGGAGCCGACCGAATGTGGTGGTGATAGGCACGGGTTTCCCAGGTTTTGTTGTTGTGCGGCAGATGCTTCAGTTGATATGCAAGGTTGTTAGGCATGGGAGTGATGGGGTGCAAGTGGCAGTTGGGGAGCATCTTTTTTAAGGGGACATGGTTCTCTCTAGTGTGCTTTTGAGGGTTCTTAAGAATGGTTTTGTAAATTTTGTTCCTGAGCTCCCAAATCGGAAGCTTGAAGGGATCTGGAGATTGGGATTTGAACAGTTTAACAAGGTGGCACTACTTTTCCCCATGGTATTTTGGGGTGCTGAAATAGATACCTTTGATAAAGGAGATGGTGGAAGGTGAAGCACAATGAGATTCGAAGCAATGGTGGCTAGCGTTTGGTCCACTGAAAGGTGAGAGATTTTTGAATGAAATATGCGATGGCTAGAGTGTAGATCTAGGTGAGCATGTTGTATTTTCAGATACCCTAATTTTAAGGGATGTTTGGTCCCTGAAAAACATGGAAAAGTCAGGTCAAAAGTAGTGGTTTTTAAGAACATGGTTTTTGGTGGCTAGTGATTTTAGAGCCCATGGATTGCATACTTCATTGAAATTACTGTGGAGGTGAGAGGTGAAGGCTCACTTGGCTATCTTGGTCAGTTTAGGTCAAGTAAATACATATATGTTGGTTATAGTGATGGAAATAAGGGATGTACATTGTGGGATCCTACCACCCACAAAATCATCACTAGTAGATATATGTACATGGAACAATCACTCACTAGGAGATTTTCTTGCAAACTCAAGATGGGCTAAGGTAACCAGATAGCCTTTCAATATGTATGATTACTTCATGATAAGCGAAAGTTTCTTAAGAAGTAAGTATGATCATTGTATTTATGGCGTATTCATTATATTGGTGTTATCTTGGTGTTATGTTAATGATATGATTGTTTCAATCAAAGCACGCTTGAGATAAGCACTAGGTTTTGTATGAACATTATGAAATTGATAAATATCCCTTTTAGATTTCCATTGTAATTTTTCTTCAATTTTATGTTCTAGTAGTAAAGTAGAAAATGATTATATGTCTCATGTACCTTATGCAAGTACAATAGGAAAAATGATCTTTGTTATCGAGAATGTTCAAATATTTTACATGCACTTGGTGTGTTGCCACTTGACACATGGAAAAAATAGGTAAAGAACATGGAAACTCGTGCCAAAATATCACATACATTGGCTGCAATGATTTAGTGTGTAGTTATATTGATTCATGAATCATGAGATATGGACAAGATGAGATCTACCTCAAGTTATGTCTGTCATGAATGCAAGGATATATTAGGTAAGTTTCCACAAGTACAATATAGGTGTTTGTGGTGGTCAAAGCATTGTGCATTTGACTAACCGTCCAACCTATCAAAATTGGGCAAGGCATCATTTTGTAAGACAAATTATGGAGGATACTAGAGCAAGCTATGCAGGTGGACTCATCCATACTAGAGCAAGCTATGTAGACATGTTCACACAACGGGCATTGCTAGAATTTCTAGAGAAGTTGCAGTGGTGTTTGGCTTCTCTTGGTTTGAAGTAAAGGTGATGATTGATTTGTTGGGTATCAGGATAATTGTTGCTAAAGTGGAGATTGTTGGGTTGTGGTCCCAATGGTTAAGAACATGTGTTTCCTCCTAAAAGGTCACAAGTTCAAATCTAGAGGAGGTAGGGTATGTATACCTTGGTAGACTATTATTATTATTATTATTATTATTATTATTATTATTAATTAAACTCATTTAAATTTAGGTTTGCTCCATAAAATTTGTAATTCATTTCTCCATTATAGACGGACCAATAAATGATATATCATTGCCTCTATTTATATCTGTCTCTACTTTGTGATGTACTTTATCTCTATTATTTCTTTAATCTCAGTGTTTGTACGTTGATCCCAACATGTTTGCCACACTGTTGGTAATTGATGCAGTCTTGTCAATTATTTGACATGATGCAATCTATTTACAATTTTCTTTATGTCGTTTAGTATTCAGATATAGATTGTCTGACTAAATAATGCATGCAAAATGTGTGAGTATTTTTCTAAAATCAATTGTTGTAAGCGTTCGATTAGGAGTAGTTAATTGTTTGTTCTATGAGGCTATGTATTTTTATAAAGATCAAGGTTGATCACAGTGAACACAACCTTTTTGTGCAATTACAATTATTTCTTCTTTCTATGATATTTTGATTTAATCATTTAGTATTTAGTATATTGTTATGCAAATTCATTGAACGATTATCTAGTCCATAGATAGGCCTGCATAGATCCTTCATTTGGTATCTGAGTTGGTTGTTGTTTTAGGGTAATCATGTCAAACTCTAATTCATTGCCCATTCCATAATTTAATGGAAGTGATTATGATTATTGGTGCATCAATATGATGACATTTTTGACAGGGAAAGATCTATGGGAGATTGTAGAAACGGGTTATGCAGAGCTAGAAGATTGGACCACTTTTAATGCAAATGATAAAGTATCTAAGAAGGAATCTAGAAGGAAGAATGCTCAATCTTTATTTCATATTCAAATTGCTCTTAATAAAATCTTGTTTCCAGAATTTCAGGTGCAAAGACAGCAAATGATGCATGGAAGACTCTACAAGAAGCTTACCAAGGCAGTGATCAAGTCAAAGTTGTCAAGCTACATATATTGAAAAGATAATTTGAGAATTTGAAGATGTAAGAAGCTGAAAATGTAAGTGATTATTGTGTGAGAGTAAAATATGTAGTCAATAAGATGGCTACTCTTGGAGAAATTGTTGAGAAAGAGGTTTTGATTAAAAAGCTGTTGAAGTCTCTAACACCAAGGTGGAACCATGTTTCCATAATCATTGGATAAATAAAGGATTTGTCTACTCTTGAGTTTGATCACCTAGTTGGATCTCTTATGTCTCATGAAGAAAGATTGATAGATTCATTTGGAGAAAGTGGCGAGAAATCTTTTTCTTCAAAATTGCAAATTACAAAGAATGAAGATGCCAACACTAGCACCAAAAGAAACCAAAGCCATTGTAGAGGTCAGAATCATAATTATGCAAGAGGAAGAGGAAATTCAAGAGGTAGAGGCAGAGGCAAATTTGATAAAAGAAATATCCAGTGTTATTATTGTAAAAGGTATGGTCACTTTGAAAGGGATTGTAGATTAAAAGAAGGTAATAATAACAAAGGTATTAATTATTCTCAAGAAGGTGATGAAGCCTCTTCAAACAATTTATTTTTATCTTATAACAAAGCTGAAAATGGCACTAAAGATATTTGGTATTTAGATTCAGGGTGTTCTAACCACATGTCAGGAAATAAGAAGCCATTTTCTACAATGGATGAGAGATTCAAATCCAAGATCAAGTTGGGCGATAACAAAGCATTGGAGGTTGTTGCAAAAGGAGCTATGTAAGTCCATACTAAAGAAGGTATGAAAAGTGTTAAAGACATTTATTACACTGCACAATTAAAGCATAATTTATTCAGTGTTGGCCAATTGTGTGAGAAAAATTATAAGGTGGTGTTTGAAAATCAACAATGTACAATTTATGATAAGAATAGAGGCAATAGGGTGGTTACAGTTGTGTCTATGTCAAAGAATAGGGTGTTTCCATTTATGTTTGGAGAACATAACAACCATCTTGCAAATATGGCATATAAAGAAAAAAGTTGGTTGTGGCATTTGAGGTATGGACATTTGAATTTTCACAGTATGAATCTTCTAACATCAAAAGAATTAGTTTATGGTTTTCCTAAGGTTCAAGAACATAAGGATATTTGTGAAGGATGTGCTAAATGAAAACATGCAAGAAAGAAATTTTCAAAAGGAAATCCATGGAGGGCCCAATATCTACTTCAGTTAGTTCACTCATACATTTGTGGTCCTATGCAGACAAAGAGTTTGGGTAAGTCCTCATATTCTATTACTTTTATTGACGATTACTCACGAAAGTGTTGGGTTTATTTTTTGAAAACTAAGGATGAAGCCTTTGATACATTCAAGAGGTTTAAAGCCCTTGTGGGAAATGAAAGAGGTTGCAAAATCAAGTTCTTAAGGACCGATCATGGAGAAGAATTTTTTTCAAAAGATTTTCAGAATTATTGTGATATGAATGACATCAAAAGAAAACTCACCACTGCTTACACACCTCAACAAAATGGAGTAGCAAGAGAGGAAAAATCATACAATGGTGGAAATGGAAATAAGTATGTTACAAACCAAGGGATTAAGAAATTCTTTTTGGGGTGATGCAGTTGCTACATCTGTATATATTCTCAATAGATGCCCCACAAGTGCACTTGATATGATGACTCCATATGAAGCCTGGTATGAAAAAAAATGTAATGTTAATCATTTCAGAGTCTTTGGTTGTGTAGCCTATGTCCATGTAGTTGATCAAAAGAGACAAAAGTTAGATCCAAAAAGTGAGTTATGCATTTTTGTTGGATATAGTGAACAAAGTAAGGTTTACATGTTGTATAATCCCCTCACTAATAGCATTGTTATGTCAAGAGATGTAATTTTTTATGAAGGGGGAGTTTATGGTCATCATAAATGCCATGATGATATGTCTAAATCTTTTTTGGATAAGGATATTATTGATGATATTGATAATGAGCAGCCCACTAATGTTTCAGCTCCAAGTGCTACAAATCCACCAAGTGGCCCCTTGTCTAATTCTTCAGTTCCAAGTGCAAGCCCAACATCAAATTCAAATTCCGCAAGGAAGGTACGAAGATTAAGTGACATTTATCAAAGGAGTAAAAGTCCAACACATGAAGAAAATCCAATAGGTGAGAATAATTTTTTCTTTACTTTCCAAAGCTAATTTTGAACCATCATATTTTGAAGATGCATGTACTAATGAGGTTTGGGTGCAAACAATGCAAGAAGAGATAGATTCTATTCATGGGAACGATACTTGGGAGCTTACAAAACTTCCACATGACATGAAAAAGATTGGTACTAAATGGGTCTACAAGACTCGGTACAATAGTGATGGGAGTGTTGAAAGACACAAGGAAAGATTAGTTGCTAAAGGATTCACACAGAGGTATGGAATTGATTATGAATAAACATTTGCACCAGTAGCAAAACAAGAGACTATTAGAATGATGATTTCATTAGCACCTCAGAAGAAATGGAGTATTCATCACATGGATGTGAAAAGTGTCTTTTTGAATGAGTACTTAGAAGAAGAAGTGTTTGTGGAACAACCACAAGGTTTTGAAGTGCAAGGAAAATAACATCAAGTATACAAGTTGAAGAAGGCTTTGTATGGCCTCAAACAAGCACCAAGAACATGGTATGCTAGGATTGATGGATATTTTCAGAAGAGGGGCTTCAATAGAAGTAAAAGTGAACCTACACTTTACTACAAACAAGAAGGTTATGATATTCTTATTGTATGTCTATATGTTGATGACTCATTATATATGGGTAGTAGTTCTAATATGAAGGATGAATTCAAAATTGCTATGATGAATGAATTTGAGATGAAATATTTCGGTCTCATGCAATATTTTCTGGGTATGGAGGTTTATCAAAATGAGGATGAAATTTTCATTTGTCAAACAAATTATGCAAAAGATATGTTGAAGAAATTTGATATGGTAGATAGTAAACCAACCTCCACTCCAAGTGCTCATGGAATTGTTTTGTGTAGAGATGATGGTGATGAAATAGTTGATGAGGCAACATACAGAAGTATTGTTGAAAGTTTGATGTTTCTAACCCACACAAGACCTGGTATTGCTTATTCAGTTTCTCTTGTTTCAAGATACATGGCAGAGCCATCTAAAATACATATGAAGGTAGCCAAGAGGATTTTGAGGTATGTGAGAGGAACTCTAAATTTTGGTATTCACTACTACACTTCTAAAAGGTTTAATCTTTTTGGATTTAGTGATTTTGATTGGGGAGGAGTTTGGATGACAGGAAGTTTACATCTAGTAATTGTTTCTCTTTTGGTTTGGGGTTGATTACTTGGAGCTCAAAGAAGCATAGTATAGTTGCACTTTCATCCACAGAAGCACTTCATCCACAGAAGCAGAGTATGTTGCAGTCACCTCAGCAGGTACACACCATTATGGCTTAGAAAAGTTCTAGAAGAAATTGGAGAGAAGCAAATTCATCCTACAATGATATTTTGTGATAACACTAGTGCCATCAAATTGGCCAAGAATCCATCATAGCAGGACAAAACATTTTGATTTAAGGTATCATTTCATTAGAGATTTGGTGCAAAAGAAGGAAGTAGAACTAAGATATATAAAGACTCAAGAACAAATTGCAGACATTTTCACTAAGGGAGTTGTTAAAGTCTAGTCTTTGAAATTTCGAGATCACATTGCAGTCTTGTCAATCATTTCAATCATTTGACATGATGCATTCTATTTACAATTTTCTTTTATGTCTGTTAGTATTCACATATGCATGCAAAATGCATGAATAGTTTTCTAAAATCAATTGTTGTAAGCATTTGTTCTATGAGGCTATGTATTGTTATAAAGATCAAGATTAATCACAATGAACTTTTTGTGCAATTACAATTATTTTTTCTTTCTATGATATTGTGATTTAATCATTTAGTATTTAGTATATTGTTATGCTATTTCATTGAATAATTATCTAGTCCCTAGATAAATATGACTGCATATATCCTTCATTATATCATTGCTCCTATTTATATCCTTCTCTACTGTGTGATGTATTTTATCTCTATTCTTTAATCTCATTGTTTATTGTTTGCAGGCCGATCCCAACATGTCTGCCACACGCATTACAGAAACAAAATAAATCGCATCGCATTTTCATATGCGTGTCTCCCACGACGATGGTCAGGTCCATTTGATTTGCCCAATTAGATGCTGTAGAAAACACCTATTTATGGTAATTTATACTTTTGTCCGTCAACGTTCATATTGTCGGGTTAATTTCTGCTTTGGCCCATCAATTTTCATATGGTTTGCTCGTCAGGCACAGTGTATTTAACCAATCTAGAAATCCATGGAATTCCAAATCTGAATTTTGATAGAAAAAAATAAGACGGGTTTTCACCAACATATTACTTTAACTCATTAAATCCAATACCTATCTCATTTTCTGAGAAGAATATTCGTGACGTAGCTGTTACATCAAAGCGGCAAAACTTTGTCAATCCGTCATCGTTTTCGGTCGATCCGGAATGTTCATCGTTTTCGGCATTTGCATGTGATAGGCCACAAACAGACAACGGATACCTTACACGATGCATGACTCAGACTTCCCGGAACTTGCCAAAAGATCATAGTGAGATCGGAAGAGCGTCGTGTAGGGAAAGAGTGTAGATCTCG
>CBVK0100211240.1:0-17376 GCA_900067695.1 Picea abies | reverse complement strand
ATATATATATATATATATATATATATATATATTTCAGTTTTTCACGCACATGAGTAGTGGGTGAGGATTGCACATCAGGGGAAGGGTGCACATATTCCATAGTGTTGTACACACCAAAGTATGTGCACGAGGATTAACTTGAGATGTGCATCAGATCGAGTTATATATATATATATATATATATATATATGAGGCCTGAGAGCCTTTGTGTGGTTATTGGGTTGGTGAGTCGGGATGCAAAAGTTCAGTGTCCCTGTCTATGTAAAATGTAATCACACTCAAATTATTAATAAATCACATCGTTGCGCGTTGACCACTCAGACAAAAAGAGACGGGGGGGCTAAACTGCATCGAAAAGGGAAAAGGGGGGGACTTAAGTCCAAGGGAATGTTTTATTAATATTTCTGAAAAGTACAATTTATGGATATTTATTTATCCTAAGTTCTCGATGGATGGGAACGAGTCACCAAATGGCTAAAGCTAAGTCTGTAGGTGACAAGTGCCCAGTTATGGTTGAACCATTGGAGTATTGAATAGAGAAGGGGCAACCAAGGGACTATTGAACAAAGAAGGGGCACACTTCGTGGGCTGGGAGAGGCATGTGGGGAATGAGAGACTATAGGCTAGTTGCAGCAGTGGGCACCTTGGACTGAAAATTTCTGTTGATTATCAAACCTTAGCCTGGCATTAAGAATCCTTTTTCCCTGGTGGAGTTTAATCCCCAGCTCCGGGGTGACCTATTATTGAAAGTATATGAGCAACAAAGTCTATGGTTGGGAGGAACGTATGAGCTATGCGCGCAATTGGGGTCTCTTTATAAAAAACAAGTGTCCTTTATGTGTTTGTCTAATTTACCATGTGCTTAATTATCTATGTTTGATATGGATTTATTTCCTATATGAAGTTACAGATATTTAATTGTCGTTTATTTTGTATGATGTTGTTTGTACATGTAAGCATGATGTTGTATGTACTATTTTTTGTCGCAGATCCAAAGCATGACAATTATTAAGTATTCATGTTAGTTAACCTTGTAATAACGGTAATGAGTTTATGAGGCAAGGCTAGAATTGTCACGTGCACAAGGAAATAATTTGTGCGTTCAATAGGCTAGAATCGTTGTGCACACGGGGAAGCATAACCACGTGCACATGGAGAACTAACTCTGTGTGTGGTACCAGAGTGGTTACGCATGCAGTAATACTTCTGTGCACTAAATGATTGTGCACGTAGTTGTATTATATGTTAATTCTTCTATTATAACTAATGTTTGAAAAGGTAAGTTTGTGTGGCGCGATCCAACTTGGGATTGTGCACAATACCTCACATGTTTTTGCGTAGATTGAAGTATAATGTAGAATTTGCGCACTAGATTTTTGTAGTGGAATTACTGAGTTGTTAGCTGGGAATGTTACATAATGGTATCAAATCACTTTGTAGTGTTGGTAACAGGGTACGTTACATAATGGTATTAGAGCGCGATACCTAGCGAGGAGGCTGGGTATGTTATAGATCGGTATCAAAGCTGGGTATGTTATTCACCTAGAAAGTTTGAATTGGGACGTTAAAATCATCCAAGAAATCAGAAGAAAGGATTCTAACAAATGGTGTAGAGTTTTCGTGAAGTTGTTGCATGAATTCGTCTAACAAATCTTATTGGCTGAACATTTTGCAGAATTAACAATGATTGGATCAGGACAAAATCCACACAAAATCAACACAGAGAGTCAAAAGCATGGAAGATGCACAAAGAACTTACAACCATGATGATGTATTCATGGATTTGTATATCAGTATGGGTATTGATAGTACATAATCCAATGAGCATAGAAACAAGGAGGAGCACATAAAATTGGTAGAAACCATAAAGGGACAACAAAAAGATGTCCAAAGCTATAAACATAATAATGAGAGGCTTATGAAAGCCAAGGAGCAACAAGATGACTACAATATCAAGTTGATGCAAAACTTGGACATAATAGAAAAGAAAATGGATAAGGAGACAGATTCAAGCAAGTCAAGAAGTTGTGGATCTCATGATGAGAGAAGAAAAACAAGAAGTGTCGATAGGAATCATCACCACTCACCTGTCCATCTCCTGTCAGAAAGCATAAGAGAAGGACCGAGGTGGATGAGCTACAGGGATAAATGAATAAGATCAAGCCTCCTAACTTTGATGGTGAGCACAAGAAGGGTGAAGATGCAGAGACCTAGTTGTTGGGCATGAGGAAGTACTTCCAGTTGCATAATTACTTTGCATAGGCAGAAGGGAGAATTTCCATCTATCAGCTAAAGGGAAACTCATCAATGTGGTGGGATCAGTTCATGCAAGTGAAACACATTGATGAGAAGAAGGTTACTTGGAGGTAGTTTAAAAAGTATTTTCAAAAGAAATACTTGACCAAGCGATACTATGACAAGAAAATCAAGGAGTTCTTTGAACTCAAGCTTGGGAGTATGACAATAGATGAGTATGAAAGAAAATTCTTAGAACTGTTGAATTATGTTGCATTCATCAAGGATGAGCAAGTTAAAATTTAGAGGTAATTGAGTGAGCTTCCATCATTTATCAGTGACAAGATACAATATGATGACCCCAAGACATTGGAAGATACCATAAGGCTAGCTAAATGTCTCTATGATTAGCAAAGGGGGAGACTGACATTTCAAAAGGCTTGGGAAGAAAAGAAGAAAAGCAATATGAAATAAAGGAAGAAGGGGAGTAAGCCACCATTTTCAGAAATACTTCTCAAGGTCAACCAACTCCCAAGGAGCCCATAATGACTGGGACAATGGGGAAAAGACCAATCCAACCACCTATTCAATGTTGGGGTTGTGGGGGAGACCACATGTACATAGATTTCCCTCACAGAGGTGAAAAAGTGAGGATTGTTCACAATGTACAACAAATTGCAACAATTGAAGACATGGGTAAAAATGTACCAAGGATCTACGCAGCCTTGGATAACAAGCAAGTTGAGCTTCAATCACACATGATTGAAGTAGAAGGTAAGAATAATGACCAACCCATTGTTATTTTAATTGATTCAGGAGCTAGTCATAGTTATCTAGATCCTAAGATGGTGGAAAGATTCTAATTTCCAAGAAGCAAGCTTGGAAAACCTTGGTTGGTGCAGTTAGCTACAAGAGAAAAAAGGAAAATTAATGAGATGGTTAAGGCATGCCCAATGGATATGAATGGGATGAGCGCAAAAGTTGATTTGAATATTATGCCTTTGGGATCTTATGATTGCCTCATTGGTATGGATTGGTTGGACCAACATCATGTCATTCTAGACTGTTACAATGAGGCATTTACTTACTTGGATGAGGAAGGAAATTTAAGAATAGTTCAAGGCATCCCAAGAGTTGTAACTATCAGAGAATTTTCAGCCTTACAATTGAAGAAAAGCTACAGGAAAGGATGCCAAGTATTTGTAGCACACATGGAGGAGGCACCTAAGGATAAAGTGTGAAATGTTGAATACTGCATAGTATTAAAAGAATTCGAAGATGCCTTTAAAGAAATACCGGGGTTGCCACCGAAAAGAGATATTGATTTCTCTATAAATTTGATGCCTGGAGCAACTCTCGTATCCAATACTCCTTATAGGATGAGTACACCAAAGTTGAAGGAATTGCAAATGCAACTTGAAGATATTCTGAGGAAGGGGTATATATACCCAAGTGTGTCACCTTGGGGTGCCTCAGTATTGTTTGTGAAGAAGAAGAATGGTATGTTGAGGCTTTGTATCGAATTTAGGTAGTTGAACAAAGTAACAATAAAGAACAAGTATCCTTTGCCAAGGATAGATGACCTCTTTGACTAGCAGAGGGGCGCACATATATTTTCAAAGATTGATCTCAAATTTGGATATCACCAAGTGAGAATTAAAGAATAAGACATCAACAAAACGATTTTGAGAACTAGGTATGGCCATTATGAGTTTACAATAGTGCCATTTGGGTTGTCAAATGTGCCAATTGTATTAACGTGTTTAATGAATGTTATTTTCAGAGAATACCTAGATAAGTTTGTCATTGTATTTTTGGATGACATACTTATTTATTCAAAGTTTGAAGAATAACATGAGCAACACTTGAGGATGATGTTGCAAGTATTGAGAGAACATCACTTGTATGCAAAATTGAGCAAGTGCTTATTCTACTAGAGGAAAATCCATTACTTGGGTCATATCATTTTAGAGGAAGGGATAGTTGTGGACCCAGAGAAGATAAAAGCCATTGAAGGATGGCCAACACCAAGGGATGTCACAGAGGTGAGGTCCTTCATGGGACTTGCAGGGTACTACAAAAGGTTTATTGAAGGCTTCTCAAAGATTGCATATCCAATTACATCCTTGCAAAAGAAAAGTGTGTGATTTGAATGGACTCCAGATTATGTAAGGAGTTTTTATCACTTGAAGAGTTTGTTGACAAGTGTGCCAATTTTGAGAATTGTTGATACTAATGAAGACTTCATTGTGTGGACGGATTCATGCAAGGAGGGCTTCGGTGGAGTCCTTACTCAGAATGGGCATGTGGTATGCTACAAATCAAGGAAATTAAAAGAACATGAAAGGCATTGTCCTACTCATGATTTGAAATTGGCAACCATAGTGCATGCCTTGAAGATGTGGAGGCGCTACCTCATGGGAAAAGATTCAAGTTGAGGAGAGACCATAGTGGTATGAAATATTTGTTTGGAAATCCAAGTTTAAATGCCAGACAAAGTAGATGGCTGGAATTCCTCGATATGTATGATTTTTATATCAAGCATATCAAAGGTAAAGAGAACAAGGTGAATGACACCCTCAATAGGAGGGTGCATGAGATCAATGCTACAACCATTAACATGTACAAATCAGATTTGAGTGACATAATTTTAGAGGTTGCTAAATCAAATCAAAGTTATGTGGACATAAAGGCAAATTTACAGCAAGGTAATTTACAACAAAAAATTGAAAGTTATGAGCTAAAAGAGGATGAAATCGTCATGTATAGGTGCAGATTTTATGTGCTAAATGAGCAGGAGTTGAAAATTGTGTTATTGTCAAAGATGCATAAAGTTCCTTATGATGGACACCTAGGCTATCAAAAGACAAATGTAGCGGTCAAAAAGTAATACTATTGGCCAAGCATGAAAAAGGAGGTTGTTGGTTTTATTGCTAGATGCCTTGAATGTCAAAAGGTTAAGGCTGAGAACATACACCCAAATGGTTTGTTATAGCCTTTGCCCATTCCTGAGTGGAAGTGGGAAGTGGCAACGATGGATTTCATTACCAAGCTACCTAGGAATGCTAAGCAACATGATTCTATTATAGTAGTGGTGGACAAGCTTACTAAATTTTTCCATTTTATTCCAGTGAAGTCAACTCACAAAGCAACCAACATTGTTGATATATACATGAGAGAGATTTCTAGGCTGCATGGTGTACCTAAGATAATTATGTCCGACAAAGATCCCAAGTTCACATCAAATTTTTGGAAAGGGATATTCAAAGAATTTGGGACAAATATGAGTTTTAGCACAACCTATCATCCAGAGTCATATGGGAAAATAGAAAGGGTAAATCAAGTGATAAAAGATATGCTCAAGATACATGTGATAGACAAATTGATGCAGTGGGAAAAATATTTACCTTTGGTTGAGTTTGCTTATAACAATGGGTATCAAGCATCTCTAAAGATGAGCCCATTTGAGGCACTTTATGGCAGAACGTGCAACACACCAATGGGTTGGGACAACCCAATAGACTGTGCAATGGTTGTACCATATTTACTTAGGGAAATGGAAGAGCAGATGGTGAAGATAAGGAAGAATTTAAAGGTTGCCCAAGATAGGCAGAAAATTCGCCCAGATAAAGAAAGAACGCACAGAGAGTTTAAATTGGGTGACTAGATGTTATTGAAAGTAAAAGCAAGACGCAGTTCCCTGAAGTTGGGAAATTGTTCTAAGTTGCTAGCATGCTACTATGGGTCATTTGAAATCCTAGAGAGAATTGGCCATATCACATATATGCTTGCATTTCTTGCATCCTTGTGTATTCATAATGTTTTCCACGTATCTTTACTAAAAAGTACGTACCTGATGCTAATCATGTCATTGATTGGAATGTGATTCAGGTGGAGCTAGAAGGCAATTTTTTAGTGCAACCGGTTTGCATATTGGATCAGAAAATTAAGCAGCTCCATAATCGAGCCATGGAGCTAGTAAAGGTCCAATGGACCTGGTACGGTCCTAAGGTTGCAACTTCGGAGCATGAGGATGCTATGCAGGCAAAGTACCCGTATATTTTTTAAGACTTTTGAAGTTTTTGTATGTACATGTGTATATAATGCACCAAGGACAATGAATAAATAAGGGGGAGGGAAATGTAATATCCTTAATATGAACCCAATTATAAATGAAATTGTAAATGTAAATTTAGGCTAGTGAGCCATTGGCACCAAGTGTTGGTTCAGTGTTGCACACACCTGAAATTGTAAATGTACATTTAAGTTGGTGAGCCATTGGCACTGAGTGTTGGTTCAGTGTTGCATGGTCTATGGCTGGGAGGAATGTCTTAGCTCTATGCACAGTTGGGGTCTCTTTATAAAAGATGAGTGTCCTTTATGTCCTTGTTTAATTTACTATATGCTTAATCATCTATGTTTGATATGAGTTTAGTTCCTATATGACATTGCATATATTTAATTGTCGTTTATTCTGTATGATTTTGTTTGTACATGTAAGTATGATGTTGTATGCAATATTTGTTGTCGCACATGCGGAGTATGACAATTATTAAGTACTCATGTTAATTAACCTTGTAATAATGGTCATGAGTTTCCGAGGCAAGGATAGAATTGTTGTGTACGCAGGGAAATAATCTGTGCGCTCAAGAGGCTGGAATTATGGTACGCACAGGGAAGTAGAACCATGCGCACATGGAGAGATGAATTTGCATGCGGTACCAGAGTGGTTACGCGCACAGTAATACTTGTGTGCACTAAATGATTGTGTGCCCAATAATACTTGTGTGCACTAAATGATTGTGTGCCCAATAATACTTGTGTGCACTAAATGATTGTGCGCGCAGTTGTATTATATGTTAATTCTGTTATTCTAACTAGTGTCTAAAGAGGAAAGTTTGTGTGTCGCGATCCAGCTGTGGATCATGCACGTTACCTCAGGTGTTTCTGTGTAGATTGAAGTATAATGTAGAATCTGTGCACTAGATTTTTGGAGTGGCATTACTCAACTATAAGCTAGGAATGTTACAAAATGGTATCAGAGCACTTTGTAGTGTTGGTAACATGGTACATTGCAGAATGGTATCAGAGCAAGGTACCCAGCTAGGAGGCTGGGTACATTACAATCCATCACTCCAAGTTTATATATTATGTATGTCACTCACATGACAGATGACAAATCAATTGCGGAATGGGTCGCATAATTGTTGGCACTGGATGAAGCCCTATTTTTGTTTGATTTTCATCAAACACTGGAGAAGGCTCGACAGAAGGATTGTCATGACAAGCACATTAAGATCAAGACATTTGCATAGGGTGATCAAGTTTCTTTATATGACAAAAAGTATCAAAAGCATTTAGGGGAAATTACAAATGCATTGGCTTGGACCCTTTATAGTTGCATAAATCTGTGAGTTCAGAGTTGTCCGACTTGCGCAACTCGATGGAATTCTTCGTCCAGTATGGGTGAATGGCACACACATGAATCCCTACTTTTCTACTCATTAAGAAAAGGTTCACAACACTCCTGTCACCAGGGGTGAATTCAATAAGTAGGATTTTCAATTGTTTTCTTGTTTCCCTTTTTATTCGATAACATGACGACGTGTCCAACTGTCGTTTGTCTTATAGTCTAGTTGTCATTGTTAGTTTTTCCAACCGAATATCACCTATGTGGTAGGAGAATTTGGAATCAAATATTTTTGTATTTAATAACTTCCAAGTTTGAAATCCATGCCCTTTCGTTGTCACTTCATTCGTTGATTACCTTTGGTACCTTTTTGGTCATTGTCCCGTCATTACCTGTCAGAGTCATTTAACTCCCAACAACTGTCAGTGCCTTTTCCGGTTAATTCCTGGTACGGTTGTCCCACTACTGGGTTCTTGCTGATGCTCTTTATTGCCTAACCCCCCCCTTAGATTTTTCTGCATTTGATGGGCACATCAACCATTAATGTTGCATTATGTCCATGTTGTATCTCTTAATGACTGCTACTCACGTCACCTCCCGACCGTTTCCTATATTCTCGTCTTTTCCCAACCGCTCAACGTTATCTCTGCCGACCAGTGAGATGCAGTGGGAGTGGAAACCATCATACATCCCCCTTCGAGACTCTACATTGATGAATTTGTATGACATGCCTGTGTTTGGCACCACTGGAAATGTTGCACGATGTACCAAATTTGTCATTATCCATGTGCACAACGGTGGCTTATGGCTGGACTAGGCCTACCCATTCCATGTCGATTATGTTCACAAGTTAATCAGTCTCTCCATGGAACGAAAACACGTCACACAAGGCTTCCAGGGCTTAGGGAAGCACGACCAAAAAAGGGTGAGATCAATCTATGTGACAAGTATGGCATCCAATGAGGAGGTTGTGAAGCACATATCGATATAATCAATGATGAGCAGGTCCATTGTGCTTGTTATATAATTTCTAGCAAGGTTGTGAAGAAGTATTTTAAGGGTGAGTGCATGCTGGATACTATCTCCATGGTGGAGTTATGCAAAGAAGGATCCCAACTCAACTAGTGTAAGTACTTATAGAAATGTTGCAAGCTTGTGCTGACACACATGAGCGGTCCACTTACTTACTCTATGGATACCTGTTGGTTGCTTTTGTGATGTGGAAGTGGAAGGCACCAGTGGGATGCTCTCTCTCCTCCACTCCCGACACCCACCTTGCCAAGTTGTTTGACTCTTGGCATGCTCGCACTGCCAATGAAATAGAACAGAACACTACCTTTTTGCACTGGTACAACGACCTTGTCACAACTGCCTAGAGGCAAAGGATTCTGCAAAATTTGCTCCACCCGCATACCCATAATATTTGGTTCGACATGACCCAGGAAAATACATTTGTGAGGCCTCTTGGTGATGCTCTAAAACTATTCCACACGACACCATTGTCATTCTACCTGAATGAGGCCCTCTTGGACAAAGAAGTCATGGCCTGACCAATAGTTATAAAGGAAAATAAAAGATCAGGTATTACCTAATCGGTGCCTCCCATCTCACAATGGTCAGCTCCTACGTAGACACCTAATGTAAGCCCCAACTTGACAAGGAGAGATCAGATGCCCTCAAGCTCAGAGGAAGGGGAAGACAAAGGTGAAGAGGAATCACTACATAGGGTGACAATTTAGATCCCATTCTCCTCCATCTCGGAAAATGCCACCATCCTTGGTAAGAAGTTATGTGAAGTTTTTGCTTATGACTTTAATATAAATAAATCGTGCACTAATTCTTCATCTAAGTATACCGCTAACCCCATTGTCAAAGAGGCCTTTCCTCTGTCTTCCCTTCCACTTCCAACTCGCATCACTACCCCCATTCCCTCCTTGGTCCCTACTATAAGCATTATTGATTACCCCCCACCTAAGCCAAAATCTACCCTCATCATTGAGGAACTCACCAACCAACAACCTAGCTTGCCCGTCGATGTCCCATTCACTACTCTATCATCCCCTGCATAGACCCACCTTGAAACCATGGGGACTAAATATAGCAACCCCTTTACCACTACCGTAGGAACTGCCGACCCCAATTTACCCACCTTTCCCCAAGTTTTGCAAGTCCATGTTCCACTTGACACCTCACCGAAGCACAACCCTAATCTCGAACTCGCAAAGGTACTAGAGGCACAGGAGTATGTGGGTCTAGATCCTCACACTGACATGATGGACACCTAGGAAGATACTCACTTGGCTCACAATACTAGTTCCATTAGAGAATAGATTGAATTGATGCTACAGGATCCCCAACAGTGCCATGCAATCTTGGAATTGTGCCTCGAGCACATCGATGTGATTGGAACACTTCCTCCCGAGGTTCAGGATAGGTGTGTCCACAACCTTCGCACTACTTCACTTAGTCCTTACGGTACTGGCACCCATAATTTGTCTGAGCGATATGTGCTTCACGATTTCCCTTGGATCAGTCCCTCACCAGTGGAGTGCTTATGGCTTGGTCCACTCCCCATATTTTCCATCTAATATGAGCCTCCATGGATAAGCTTGAGCAGAGAATTGATTCAATTGAGTAGACCAACGATGAGTTCACACAACAAATGCAACATCTGCGCTTAGACATCATTGTAGCATCATCCACCAGAGAGCATGAGCATGGATTGTGTATAAAGACCGAGTTTACAGTTGCGGTCATCTCTAATAAGTTTCTCCAAGTCTGGCCCACTTTCAGATAGGTTTCTCTCGAGCTCCCTAAAGACATCACCCCATTTGTGCCTCCGCAACGAATTGAGCTCATTATTGACGCCTGGTCACAACTAGCGGTGAGGACTGAAAGCCTTCAACAAGAGATGAATGCAATCAAGTTGAAGGAAAAGGAGCATCCCCGGGTGATGATGCAGAAGATCACATAGGTAGTCAGGGAGGGATATCTCATCTGGTCCTCTCTTCATGCCCATGCAGATGAATTTCGTCGACTCTATGATATGGTGAACGACTGGGTTGGCTTGCTGGAACAACACAGTAATCCAAATGAAGAGTTGTGCGCATAGCTTAATCAGATGAACGTGGACGCCCAAGCCAACACTGACCTGGTTGAGCAAGCAACCAAATTTGTAGAGATCTAAGTCGAGGACCAAAGTTTGGATGTGATGGACGAGTCTACTCAGGCTGCCAAGAAAGAGCTGAGAAACTTTCAGCTTGTGGTGCAAGCTTAGTATGTCCAAATGCAACAGCTTGATTCCATTGTCGACAATGAATGATCTACACTGTTGGCTACTAAGTTGGAGGTGCCCAATGTGACTGTCGCCCAACAGGTTGTTGTGGGAACCTTGATCTTAGCAAGAGAATGGCAGTATCACGTGGAGTACTATGACAACATCCGCCAACAGGCCTTGACAATTGTGCCTAGGTTGGGCCCTCCATTTGTAGAAGGCCAGGGGAAGCAAGCAGAAGGTTGACACAGGACAAGTCAAAGGTTGTGGTCGGGGCCTGTTGGGCCCTCTATTTTGAGAGGCGTTCGTTTTTTGGAAATGCTAAAGTTTTGTGGAAAGCGCAACATGTCAACGAAATACTTGAAGTGGTGAAAAATAATTAGACGAGTGGGAAGCTAACTATAAAGTGTAACAATGGTGGAAACAACAAAAAGCATCATGCACTAGCTGGACGAGCAATGGAGAAAGCAAAAGAGTTTCAAGCACATGCAAGGAAAAAGTGGGAAAGACAACGAAATCAAGCATTCAAGAAGTGTCTGAGGGAAAACTATAAATATGGAGCTATGTAAAGGGGGAAAAGGTTGTTACTATGGGTTATTATTATCCCTATTGTTATTGAGTAAGACTCAGAGATTTATTGTAAAAATGTTATTGTGCTTGCGCAGAAGTTTAAAAGGTTGTAATGGGTATCAGGGAATAGATTTTGTTGCATAAGCATTGTATGAGAGATGTACTCATTGTATGAAAAATTTGAGGTGCTGATAATATAATGGATTGTTAGGGCCCTAAATTTTTGTTAGACTACGCATGAATCTATGGTTTGTATGATGCGTAGTTACTTCTGTCATGTATATTTAGCATTTAATCATTGTTTATGATTGTCTTTGCGTATTGATGTATGAATCTGAACATGGTATTGTTAAACCCGATGATGCATTCTCTTTGACTCACTTCACCTTACATGTCTTGGTTGCATTTCGGGTGAGACTTCCTTCCCTTGTGGAAGGTTGAATATGCCAGCGCTCCTAAACTATAGCAATACCCTTTGTTGGTAACCTTTGAGAACCCTTGTCTTGATTTTGGGCCAACAAAGGGAAAGGGACTGCATTTGGACAAAATAACCACCCTTGACACTATAATCTGATTCTCCCCATCCCCTGCAATCAAGATTAAATAGATTGTATGGAGTGCAAACTTTAAGTAAAGCAGACAAAGAGGAGACTATAGGACCTAAATGGGATGGGGGTGATCTAACTGACTAGACCAACCAACAATTGAATTCAACAACCCAAGATGAGATATAAATAAGGATTTAAATCCTTGGTTGTCCATCAAAATATTTTAGGGAAGCAACTCACAATTTTTCTCCAAGGGTGGATTTCCCATGAAATCGTCCTTCCAAATGTTAATCGACTTGTCGTTACCTAGGATCCATGTCAACTTGGATTGAACTATTGGGACTATAGATTTGAGAAGTTTCTAGATATGTGTTCCTCTCTTGTTTTCTAATAAAATTTCAATGCATCTCTAGTGGTTTCCATGGAAATATTTCCTAAAGAGAACTTTCTTTCACCATTCCATTTTTTTGGAGATCAACCTCTAGACTATTTTGGCTCTTAGAGCCAGATTCACAAGAGAGAGAGATATTTTATTCCCAATCTTCTATCTTTGGGTGCTCTCACTGTATTCCAATTAACCAAATTATTTTTTTGGATTTTATCTTCCCTCCCTGCCACAACAAACCTACTACATTATTCCCATTGGAGCTAACATGCAGAGCACTGAAAAATTAGGAGAGACTAGAGGATCGACTTTACAAATATGAATAAGTTTGTTGGGTTCAACCACTTAGAACCCCATTGTTGAAATTAAGTTATAATTTTTTTGATGATACCATGACATGACTATGTGGTTGGATTACACAATGAGATCAACATTCCCAATTACTTAAAATATGTATAGGATTCTCGATAGGAAAATAATTAAATTCTAGAGATAGCTTGAAGGAGCCGAGAACTTATAATCCAATTGTAAATTTGAATTTTACAAATATTGACCTTGCCAGTTGAAGGATTTAAAAAAAATATCCAAAACCTATTTGAATAACTCAATGATGATGTTGGAGGCGCCACCAAGGAGAAGAGTGTCATTGGAAAACTGAGATTGGTTCATGCTCTTAACACCTCTAACTAATTTAATTCCTGGAAGATGCCCCACGATCCTTTCTGCTTCCACTTTCGTGTGTAAGGCTTCAACCATATTGTAGTACAAAACAGGGGTGAGGGGATAACCCTCTCTCTAAATAAAGTAGTGGGCCTCCCATTTACCAAAGGGGCGATCCAAGGGTTACTAATGCAAGTAGAAACCCACTGAATAAATGAGGAAAAAATCCAAATTTAAAAAAAAAAACATCAAACAAAAAGGAGTGCCGTACCCTATCAAAAGCATTGACCATGTCAATTTTGATGATCATCCCTTCATACTTATTCTCTTTTCTTAAGTGTATTGCTTCATGCACCATAATTATGTTGCCCACTATCTGGGGCCTCTACATGAATCCCCGTTAGTTGTTGGAAATTAGTTTGGAAATAATCTTTTTCATCCTATTTTCCATAATCTTTTACTAATATCTTTTAGGAGGAGTTACACAAAGAAATTGGGCGGAAACTGGAGGAGGATGGGTTGGTTTCTTTATGAATAAGAGCAAGGAAGGACAAACTATAACATTCTCTTTAAATCAATTTTAATTATGTCCTAGCAAACTCGTTAGAAATGAATAGTGAAATCGTTGGGGTCCTAGAACTTTGTCAGTAGCCAGACCTTAGATTGCATTGGTCATTTAATCTTCCTTAATTGCTTTCATCAACTTAGCATTCTCCTCACTATATATTAGAGAAGGAATATGCTCCAACATTGTGGAAATGGATACATAATAGACTTCCTCTTAGTCTAAATATAGAGATTCAAAATGGGATCTAGTTGCCTCTTTTATTGTTGAGAAGTCACTCACATTTGACCCATATTCAAGGGAGATTTCTTTGACATTATTTTTATGCTCCCTAGATTTGGCTAGTTTGTGGAAAAAGGAGGTGTCACTATCCCTTAATTTCAACCACAATATTTGTGATTTGAGTCACCACGTTTCCTCCTTTGATCCAAGGACTTTGTGCATCCCGTGGAAAATAATACTTTGTTCTTTGTGGAGCTCATTGTTTATGTCTTCCACCTCCATTCTAATATGAAGAGTTTCCAATTGAGATTTGAGATGGACTTTTTCTTTTTCAATGGAAGGATATGAATGTTTCCCCCTACTCTTCGAGGGCTAATTTAATATCTTTTAATTTCTATTCCCATATGTATATTAGAGATCATATAACCCATTTGTTTTATTCAACTGAGATTATCTCCATTGCTTTGGGATCTTGAAGCCGTGATGGGTTGAACCTAAAGAGGAGGGGCCCAAAGTCAAAGGATTCCAAGACTTATAGAGCTATTAGTTTATGATTAGAGGAGGTTGAGGGGATGATCTTGGAGAATACTAGATTGTCACACAACATAATATCTCTTTGAAGGAATCTATCCAACCTTTCCACATTGTGACCTGGACCAAGTCTCCTATTAGTCTAAGCATATTTTCCTTTTATTGATTTAATGTCCACTGGATCCCATTCCATCATAAGATTCTCCATTTCTTCTTTAAATGGGTCCTTTAAAGATTACTCCTTTTTTTCTTTAAGGTTTAGAGTCACGTTGGAGTCCCCAACACCAATATTGTTTTGTGAATAATCAAATATTTTAGAGCTTGAAAGAAGGATCTGAAGTCTTATTTTTCTTTATAAGTTATTGTCATATATGTTTGGTATACGTTATATTCTTTGCATGAGAAACATTGTTCTACCTTGGGAAACATGTCACATATTTAGGTGGTTTTTCGGCACATGGTTTCTTTGCCGATGGTTTTCTATTTCTGGTTAAGGAATTAGGGTTGTTGACTAATCCAAATCATTGGGTTAGGGTTTTGGATGCCACTGGCTCCTATATGTATATTGTATTGTAAACAATGTAATATTATGAATGAATATAAAATATGTTGGTTTTCCCGGTTTGGGTTTCTAGGGGAAGAATCTCTGTGTAATGTTTGTATTTGACTTTGTATTTTTTTTTGTTCTTTTATTGAAAATCTGTTTGCTGTAAATATTGTACAAGGTTAAAATCTACATTTGGTATCAGAGCTTTGTTTGCTTCAGGGGGACGCCTTTGTGGTCAAGGGTTTGGCTCGGGACCGTGATAAGCCTTGTTATAATGGGATATCTGTGGTATTGATTTTTCAGGTGAAAAGAAATGGTAAGTAATTCGAAGATGGAGATCGAGAAGTTTAATGGGCAAAATTTTGAGTTGTGGAAGATCAAGATGGAAGATCTGTTGGTGGACAGAGATCAATGGATCGTGGTAGATCCAGGTACTACACCTACATGAACTTCAACAGATGACTGGAAAAAGTTGGATCGGAAGGCAAAGAGCACAATCCGACTGTGTCTCTCAGATTTCGTATTACTGAATGTGTCAGAGGAAGCTACAACCAAGGATTTATGGGATAAGTTGAGGAAGTTGTATCAGTCTAAGTCCCTAGTAAATAAACTATTCTTGAGAAAGAAGTTGTATAACCCGAGGATGAGAGATGGAGACTGGGTTGCAGAGTATTTGAACGTCTTCAATACTGTGGTAAGTCAATTAGTATCTGTTGAGATTAAAGTTTCATATGAAGATAAATGTATCAGTTTACTATGTTCTTTACCAGACTCGTGGGATAGTTTGGTTGTGGCCATAGGTAGTAATACAACTTCCTTGAATTTTGATGAAGTGGTCTCATCCTTGTTGTCGGAGGAGATGAGACGAAAGAATATGGAAGGACATAGCACATATGCATTATTTGCAAGAGGATGTTCCCAGGAAAGAAATAGATCTAAGTTATCAAGTGGGATATCTAAGTCTAAGGGTAAAACTAAATCTCCTGGAAAGTTTGTAAAGGTATGTTGGAGATGTGGAAAAGAAGGGCACTATAAGAAGCAATGTAGATCCAAAGTTGAGAAAAAGAAGGGATCCGAAGAATCTCTTTCTACATAAGAAAATACCTCCAAGGAAGAAGGAGGGGATGTGTACTTGGCTTCTTCAAGCACACATGTAGATCATGAGGCATGGTTGGTTGACTCTGGTGCATCCTTTCATATGACTACCCACAGGGAGTGGTTCTGTGAATATGAAAGGTATGATGGAGGTAACGTTTTCTTCGGTGATGATTTGACAACCAGAATCATAGGATGAGGAAAAGTCAAGTTGAGGCTCATAGATGGAAGGATTAGAACACTGCATGGTGTTCTACACATGCCAGGTTTGGCTAGAAATTTGATTTATGTAAGCAAAATGGACGATGCAGTGGTAAACACAATATTTGAAAAGGGAAACTACAGGATGGTTCGAGAAGAAATGGTGTTGCTAAAGGGAGTTCGGTTTGGAACTATGTATAAGTTGAAAGGAAGCACTATTAGTGATGGGTGTAATATTTCCATTGTTCCTGATATTAGAGTTGAAGAAGAAAGAACTCCTACAGTCTTTGGAGAAAAGGTTATGATGTGGCATCAAAGACTGGGGAATATCGGAGAAAAGGGTCTTTGACTACTACACGATAAAGGTATGGTTGAAGGTATGTCTAACTACTCTCTTGATTTTGATTTTTGTGAACATTATCTATATGGGAAGCAGAACTGGGTAAGATTCTCCTCCAGTGCAACGAGGGTAGAAGGAAATTTACAACTAGTTCGCATTGATGTTTTTGGGCCTGTGTCGGTCCCATCATTGAGAAAATCAGTGTACTATGTCTCATTTATAGATGACTTCTCTAGGAATACTTGGATATATTTCCTCAGGAAGAAATCCGAAGTCTTTGACAGGTTTAAAGAGTTTAAGGTTCTTGTTGAGAATCAAATAGAGAAAAGAATTAAGGTGCTGAGGAAAGATAATGGCGGAGAGTTATGCAGGATTGAATTTGAAGAATTCTGTAAAAAGTGCGGTATAGCAAGGCAGAAGGCTACTCCATATACACCTCAGCAGAATGGAGTTGTAGAAAGGATGAACAAGACACTGATGGAAAAATCAAGCTGCATGCTCAATGGTGGCGGGTTAGGGCAAGAATTTTGGGCAAAGGCAGTGGGTATTGCATGTTACTTGGTCAATAGATCATCCTCATCAGCGTTGGATGATAAGACTCCACAAGAGGTATGGACTGGTAAGGAACCTTCTCTCACACATCTCAAGGTATTTGGCTGTGATGCATATATTCATGTTCCAAAGGAAAATAGGAGTAAGCTAGATAAGAAGGTTGAAAAGTGTATCTTTATTGGATATAAAGATGGTCTCAAAGGTTATAAGCTTTGGAACCTAGAAACTAAGAAGGTAGTGT
>CBVK0100211237.1:0-29332 GCA_900067695.1 Picea abies | reverse complement strand
TAGCATATGACATCCACTAATGATTTTCATCACTATTAATTTGATAAGTAAATTATGGTAGATGTTGCTACTTTCCAAATATATATAAAGAGAGATATAGATAATTAATTTATTTTTAATAATAATAAAAAAATCCATTTATGGTGTTTTTCCTTGAGATATTAGTGGCATAGATTGAATTAATTTTTTGAGATGTTAGTGGCATAGATTGAATTGATTTTTTAAACAAAAATTGTTTAGTATGTTAAGAAATGGGTTTTTAAGTTTTTTTTTTTTTGTAAGTAAGAAAGTTATATTAAGTATGGTGCCTGCTATGGCTGAACCAGGGTTCCAAAATTACAAAAAATAACCAGCTGTAGTTACTGGACCGCCCCAACAGAGGGGAAACCGGTCCAGTCAGCTTTCGAGTCATCAGTCTTAGTCAGCTACAGAAGTATAAAACAAGCAAAATCAAAATAAAAGTTATCTAGCCTAGGATAGCAGCAGAGTGCTAGACACCTGGCGAAAATCCCAGCCACGCGGCGCCGAGGTCCTCTGCCCAGGTTTCTGTCTCAGGCTTGTTCGACTGATCGTCCTCCCTTTGCTCCTTGTGCTCCTCTCGTTCCGTGTGCTGAGGCGGACCGCTGTGCTCCGCTTCCTTCTGTCTTGCTGCTGCTTGTCGCAGCATGTCATCTATCTCTGTGTCAATTTCCCCTCCCTATGCGATGCCCGTAGGGTCTGTGGAGAGCCCCATTTGCATGGTCGAGAGGATCTATAGAAAGGTTTCCACATTGTCCTCGATGGCTTGGAATCGGAACTTGAGGTCCGCCACCTCTTTTCTGAGCTCGAAGATGAGGTCGTATAGGATGCCCAATCTTTCGCTGAAATTGTCTCTGTCGGAGTGTATCGATGGGTGGAGACGCAGTCATTTGGCTGCCCCGAAAGCCCGAGGTTCACTTCGCCAGGTACTCGAGGAGGCAGGGAAAGACATAGAAGCAAAGAATTGCATCCGGGGGTCTATAGGACAGCGCGGAGTCATGGGCGAGCCGCCCGGGATGGTGGCCATGGCGCGAGGGAGCGTAGACTGCTTAGGAGTCTTTATGTCTGAAGGTCTTCGTCGTTTAGTCTGCGCAGAAATTGGGGCGACACTCGGGGACAGAATTGGCGGATGGGTAGAGGATCTTGTAATCGGGGAGGTCGAAGGCGAGAGGGAAGGTCGGCATGGCTTCCATGGGGAGCCCCGCTTGGGCTTCCCTCTGATGCGTTCCCTCATGTGTGCAGGTGGACGGTGTTTTGCTCGCGGAGCAAGGAGCCAGTATTGCAGGTAACCGGTGGACCAATTTGCAGAGGAGGCCGAGGAGTGCTTGCGTCGTGAAGGGAGGAGCCCTTCCAGATGCGAGGAGGGAGGAATAACGAAAGAAACTAACCATGCCATGTTACAGATAGCTGGGGAGCGAAGGGTGGCGTAAATGCCCCTGACCTTTCCCATCATATCCAATTTATGCGCGTTAATTTCTCCGGACAGCAGATCCCTGCGGCACGGGGTGGTCACGTGCCTGCGTGTGGGTCTGCAACGCGTCCTGTTCCATTCTATGCCACGGGGAGTCCACTAGCACCCCATCCGGGGGGTTTTTAAGTTTTTTTAAATTATAAAATTGAAATCAATTTCTATTTTGATGTAGAAATAAAATATCAAATCATTTTAAATTAAGGAAATTTTAATTATCAAATATTAATACTTCATAATATAATTTTAATTTTAATTTCTTTTTTAAATAAAAAGAGATTGTATTATCTTATGCCATTAAAAATCGACACATGTGTAAGAGTACACCAAGAGTTGCCACATGTTCATCCACATGTGTGGAAACCCGAATAAGTGGCTTGCACTATGCATAGACTAGAAAGAGACACATGCCTAAAACCATATCGCCACCTGTTCTGCCAAATGCATGGAAGTCAGAATAGGTGGTGGACATTGTTCATTGACGAGCAAGTGCACCATAGTTTCATGGAAGAAAAAAACATAACACATAAGACCAAAAAATTAACAGTAAAAAATGTAGACATGAGGTGAACCCAACTCTCTTCTTGGTGAACTGTGAAAGCATATGGATGGTAGCATGTCGAAAAGTGACTCTTTGTAGGCTCGTTTGGTAAAGAATAAAACAAAAGATCCATGTGCTTTTTGAGGATGCTTTAGTTGTGAAGCAGCTCGGCCAGTGCCCTTCTCATCTTGAAAATGAGGGCCAAATGTTCCTCTCTGAGCCTACATGATATGGATGGATCGTCGTTGTCCAAAGTCAGTTACATTGGTGCATTTGTGGGTAAATCCCTTCTAGGTGGGTTGCAACTTTCCTCCTCTTTCCAAGATTTGCCTGATTTGATCCCTGGGTCTTCCGCATTGGGGTGGGTGGAGTTATTGCAACAATGCAACATCAGAGGAGGAAGTTCCTCCTCTATGAGACAACCTGTTATGCCTAGCTCCCATGAATTCAAAGGGATTTTGATACTTTCTTGTGTCATATGTTCACCACCAGTATCCTATAAGTGATGAGGGATCTCCTCCCACTAAGGAGAAATCTCCTCCTCCACTATTCATCCTCCATAAGTGGGCACTAGAATAGGCGAGTGAATATCTTCCTTGGCATCCATGCCCTAATTTTGATCAGAATATGGAGAATGGGATGGGATGCTTTCTGGAAAGGGAGAGAGAGAAGTAGGTCCAGTGCGTCAGTGCCTATGTACTTGATTGTAGTAGGTCAGCTCGCACTTGGTCTTGCCTCTCTCATGAGGCATGGTGAAACTAAGCTTGTGGGGGGAAGAATTCACATTGGAAAGTCGTAAATTCTTGGGATGGATAGTAGGAAAATTACAGAGGCATGGGAGATCCAAAGCTTGAGAGCTAGGGGAGAATGAGAGATAGAGGATGAAAATCAGAGATAAGGGAAGAAAGAGGGAAATCCTTCTGTGATGATGAGTGAGGTGATGGCTATGGAAGCCATGAATGCCAAAGTGTTGCATCCGGGAGGCATCATACCAGTACCAATAAACTAAACTTGAAGCACCATTAGAGTTGTTGAATTGTCCCGATGCTCTAGGATCTGGCCAGATTAAATGCTAAGAATTTCATGTGAGATGAGAAGGATGGTGGTGGCAAGGGGATTTAACTTCCCTCGCTATGAACACATCATGTGACATGAATTCATGAGGTGTCACCCCATTCAAGGGATAATATAATTTTAAATTAGTGAAAATGTTTTCTTCCATTTTTTGGATTCATGAGTTTCATTTTTCTTATCATTTAAAAAAAATTCTACTCTAGGCTTATACAATAATTCATTTTTTCATTTTCAATTTTATTATTAAATTATATCAATATATTATATCATATTTCATTAATTAATAATCTACACCATCACTATCATATTCATTATTATATTAACTTAATTATTGTATTATTAAGTTATATTCCATTATTATTTTATATTATTATATAAAATTATTATCATCTCACTATTATCTTTTTATTATATTTTCATTGATTATCTACATAACATTTTCGTGATGAATGATTGAAGCATGCCATTACTTACTTCTTTTTCTGTAATTAATATTATTATCAATTTACCTTTTTTTTTTTTTTTANAATTTTCCTTTTTTTTTTTTTTTAACAAGTCTTTAATTTAATTAAAATAATAAAATTAAAATCTCTATTTTGATTTACAATTCAAATATCAAATCATTTTAATTATCAAATTGAATTAATGAAATTTTAACTATCAAATATCAATATTGAATAATTTAATTATATTAAAGTATTTTAATATATTAAAATATTAATCAATTTAAAATTACAATATTTTTTTTAAATAAAAGAGAGAAATATATATTACCTTAAAAGCATCAAGTTCTTTGCTTAACACCTGTTGTTTCGTCACATTAGGGAAACCATAACCATAACATGTGGCTTGCAGAAACACTTGGAAACCATAATTGTATTTTCAGAGTTCAACGTGACAAATATCATATTGCTTACATAAGACGTATCTGATGTCATGCATGAGAGAACATATCTACAATGGTTGTAGCCATAAATCAGAAAATTTAACAAAACTAAAAAAATTTGAAGCCGGTTCCTGATATGCAAAAAGAGAGAGAAGCTAGAAATTCGGAAAACTCAGGCATCCATCAGTGTCGTAGGTGAAGACGAACATTTGCCCACAAGTCAAACAATGAATTTTATACAGGAGATCTGATAAGGTGTCGAACATGAGGTCCATGCATCAACTGAGAGTGTGTTGATTCTAAGTTTGGTCCTCCAAGATTCGCCGCATATCAAAAATCAATAGAAGGTGGTAGTTCGAAAAGTGACGAGGATTGGTGAGAGGATGCTCAATTTTCCCATCTGTGTCTGCGAGAGGAGTTGTGTCCATATCAAAAGTCATCAGTGGATTTTCTTCAATGTCTAGCCAAGGGGTATTGTTCCTAGCTATCCACTATGTGAGCGAGTTGGGGGGAATTTATTCCTCCACCATGCAACTTCCTTGCTACACCATGTAACTTCCTTGATCCATAGGTTGGGCTTGGGGCTTGGTGATGATGCTAGGCTCAAGTGGGGCTTCCAAAGGATGTAACTCAAAAGGAGGAATTTCTTCATCCATTGGGTAGCTTCCATAATCATGCATGGTTTCAGAAAGGGGTGGAGGTGAGTGCGGGGCGTGAGGGGAGGGAGGAGGAGTCTCAGTCCAATTCTGGCCCCTTCTTGAGTAGCTAGTCGGAGGGGAAGGATACGAGGGATCAGAGTGGTTGCACCGCACGATAAAGTTGTAATACAATGGTTGTCTTTTGGGTTTGTCATGCTCTCTAAGCATGGTTGATGTATTGCAGCATAAAATGTGGCAATGAGGAGAAAACCAGTATAGAGGAGCAACGCTAGTGAAATGGAGGCTGAGAGAGGTGACCAGCAGTGGTAAAGAGGCTACGTGAGAATGTCCATAGTAGGAAGACACGAAAAACATACAGAACCAGAAAGCCAACTCAATATGAAGAATGAAAGAATGCTCAGGGGCTCTTACCTTCATAGAGGTCGGCGAAATGATAGTGGGGGGCGCCATGAATGTCGAAGTGACACCAACCAGAGGATGAGTACTTGCTTCGGTACTTTAGAGTTGGTTCATGTGAATAGCCATTAACTTCCAAGACGTGGAGCAGTGCACTACCATTACTATTGTGCAGGAGCCCGTCATTCAAATAGTATGGGGGTTTGGATGATGGTTGGGGGTAATAACTTCCCTGGTTACATGCGCACCAATGGTCTCTAGCTGGCAGTTATCACCCAATCCAAGAAATTTAAAATTACAATATTAATAAATATTATTTAATTCAAATTTATTGATAAAAACTAAAAATTCAAAAATAAAATGTTATTTTTTCCTTCCATATATATAGGTCTTAGAGTAAATTCTAAAATTATTTTTTATTGGCTAAGAGATAGTTTTTTTTGGACATATCAAATCATTTTTAATTAATGAAATTTCAATTATCCAATATTAATATTGCATAATATAATTTTGAATTAATAAAATTGTTTTGTTTCATTTTTTTGGATTCCTCTATTTCATTTTTCTCAAGGTTTTTCTTCTCTTTGATTACTCCGGGCTTATACAATTATTAGTTTTTTCATTTTCATTGTTATCATTAGAATATATATATATATATTATAATAAGGGATTAGCTTACCAATATTATAATTCTTCAGTGATTAGTAATCTACACCATCTTTATCATATTTATTATTACATTAATTTAATTATTATTATTATTAGATTGATGATGATATTAATGATTAACCTCCAGAATTGATCATATAAATGATTACTTATAATTCTTTAAAATTATATTACATTCTTATTTTATATTATTATATTATATTATATTACTTGCCATTATATTACATTGTTATTTTATGTTATTATATAACAATATTATATAAATTATTATGAAATCATTATTATCTTTTTCATTGATTATCTAGGTGACATTTTTTTTCTCAGATTATTATTATTATTAATTTATCCATTTTTAAATATTTTTTTTTCTTAATGACTAACTTAATTTCTTTAACTTAATTTCTTTGTTTATTTTTACCACTAATCAATTTTTTACTTTTAATTAATTTCAATGGCCTTAGTAGGTTATTTAATTTTTTATTTAATTTCAACCGTCAATTTAACTTTATTATTTAATTTGTTTCTCCATAAATATATTCTACATTAATAATATGATTTTAAATTAATGAAATTTTAACTATCAAATATTAATATTAATATTGCAAAATTAAATTGTATTGAAGTATTTCAAAATATTAAATATATATTTAATTAAAAATAATAATTTAATTAATTTAAAATTATAATGTTAATAAATATTGTCTAATTTTTATGGGTTAAGAGTTTATTTTTTTTCTACTTGAGAAAATAGGCTAACTTGCCCAAGACCTATAGGTATCATTAATTTCAAGTAGTGTGGTTTTCCTTGAGTGAGTGTGTCTTGGTTTTAAGAGCCCAAAACTTATAGGTATCTCCCATTTATTTCAAGTGGTGTGGTTTTAAGAGCCCAAAACTTATAGGTATCTCCCATTTATTTCAAGTGGTGTGGTTTTCCATAAGTCAGTGTATCTTGGTTTTAAGATTTTTAAGACCAAAAATTGTTTCTAATTGCTAAAGATTTTTTTTTTTTTATGGCATCTAAGGAGATATGTTAATAGCAATCCTGAAAAGTGGAAGTTTGACTTATTAAAAACCACAAACTACTCATTTTAAGTAGTTGGTTTTTCTTTAATAACCTTGATAAATCAACCAACATCCACAAATAGCAACAAATAATAGATGCTCTCACATCCACAAATAGCAACCAATAATAGATGCTCTCGCTAATGAGTGAATGTTGATTAACGACTAAATTATATTGGATTTAGTGAGTGTTGATTAACGACTAAATTATGTTGGATTTTGCTACCTTCAAATATATATAGAGAGAGAAAGTGCAGCGCTATCACATGGCTTTTGAACTACCGTTGGTGATAGCTGTGTTGACGAATGTTGCTTGACGCGGTCAATGATATCAGGAGGCGAGGCTAGGCTCGGCTCGGCGCGTCAGAGTAGTCATCTAACGGTAACTTTGACGTTAAGGAAATGAATGACTTTCCCTTATATTCTTCTGTTTTACTGTGCTCTAGCAAGAGGCAAAACCTTAAACAATAACATTAACAGGAGAGCAGGAAAATAGATAGTTGGTGATTTTGGGTTTCCATACGTTTTGAACAATAACAATACAGTTGGTTTGCAGGAAAACAAAGAGTTCGAAGAGGTGGTTATTTTTATGCAGAAAGAAAAAAAAAACAAGGATGAATCCAGCGGCTCCGCTGTCTAGGGCGGTGTCTGGGAAGCATCTCTCCTTCCGCAGCAACCTTCATGGAAGTGATAGGACAAGAAGATGCGTAAGAAGATTATCAAAGAGCCTTTCTTTCGGGTCCCGTCATTATGCGGACGGATGCGAAAGTAATCACATCCTCGGCGAAGGGCAATTTGGATTTGATTATGCGAAAGAGCGTTTAAAAAAGAGGCAGATGTTCCTCCGCAGCTACCACTTTACCACCGATGCCGAGGTGGCGAGTAGTATTAGTAGCGATACAGTCTCTGAGAAGGTGGAGGGTTTCCTTTTCAAGATCAGAGCGGCGTTATGGACCGTTATGTCTTGCAATCCCCCGGCGTTATGACCGTTATAACTTGCAATCCCCCGCGCACCGAGCGGCACAACGGATTTGTACGATTGTCATGGGAACCCGTCTCTGCGTTTGTGAACAAGTCTCGTTTCTTTGTTTGTTTGTTTTGTGGAGGGTCTTTCACAGTTATCAGAGGAGGCCAGTTGGATGAAGGAATTTTGCACTCGATGAATTTATTTCTCTTTTCTTGTCTTTATTAGTGAAGGTTGCAAATTTTTGTGTAACACGCTGTATAATTCTTAGTGAAGGTTGCAATTTTTTGTGTAACACACTGTATAATTGGTAATGAGGATAGATCATATTCATTCTTTAGTGTTATTGATAAATTAAATTGGAAAGACTTTCATTATTATTATTATTATTATTTAAGTTAAATTATGTTATTTAAAATAATTAGTTAATTGATATTATTATTATTTAAGTAAAATTATGTTATGTAAAATAATTAGTTGATAATTTAAAACTAGTAGATTTTTATTTTTGTCAATTTTTTTTTATGTTTTAGACTATATGTTTGAGAAATACTAGATTTTAATCAACTAAAATGATATTTAACTAAGTTTTATTTCAAAACCAAAATGATATTTAATTAAATAATATTAAATTCAATATCTCAATTTCTTCATATTATTCAAATATTTACATAGTAATTTATTATTTTTCCCTATTAAAAAATTAAATTTTACATTAATACAAGTATTGGTCCTATTATATCACCTTTCTTCTTACACAATTTTGATGGGTATGATTATGTTCCTTCCAGCAATTATTCCATCTATGTTTGATTATTCCATCTTTGTTTGATGGACTCCATCCCAACAGAAATAAGAGAATATTGCATGTTCGGAGGTCTGGATGTTGTAACAATTGGATAGACCATGTAAATTTTCTATTGGAATTAGCTTCTACATACAGGTGGTTGTAGAACCGAACCGAAAAAAAGCATACTTTAATTAAAGTGAAAGTGGCCTTGAGGAAGAGCTAGTAAGTCACCACCTAAGTGTACATAACATAGGGTGGACATCCTCATATGGAATGGCCAATAATTTTTTTTAATGCATACCTTTATACCTTTAATTAAAATGAAGGTTCCTTTGAGGCACATGTAGTAAGTCACCATGTAAGTGTACATGAATTAGGGTGGACATGTTGTTAAGGATAATTGTTTTAATATTTAATTTTACATAATTAGTTGGTATTGATGACATATTTTATTGATAGATAATGATAAGTCATAAAATTGAAGATGGAAAGTAAGACAAACATGACAAGAAATCATTAGGAGAAGATTAACATTGATGTAATTAGATGGGATAAAAATAGTGTGGCATAGATTAAAATGGAGGATCAAATTTTGGTCTTCAATGTTATAAAACAAAATTAATTACTTTAATTTATTAAGTTGTTTTTATGTTTATAATAAATTAGAAATGAAATTTTCTAGATGTTTTTATTTTTAAAACTTAAAAAGTTATATATATTGGAGTTACTACAAATGTTATGAAAATTATATCTAATGTTTATATGTAGTCGGGTTAGTGAGGTTATTCTAGGAGGAAGTGTTTTCAAGCTCTACTTAATAATTTCACAAACTTTACAAACTATTGTGTGCCCACTCCGAAGGGTTGCGTTATTCTAGGAGGAAGTGTTTCATCCTCTACTTTATTAATTTCACAAACTTTACAAACTCTTTTGTGCCCACTCCGAAGGTGTTTAAGGTCTTAGCCACAACCCCCTTTCACTATGAAGCTCAAGAGAGTTGGTTGTTATCTTTGCAATATATATTTTCATTGTTGAACTACAACAACAAAGAGATAGTTTTATCTTCTATGATGCAGGAGCATCGCCAACAGGTAGCAAGCGCGCATGGATGTGGAGGACAGCTGGACAAGCGCCAACACATTTCTTGTTGAAATGTTTTGAAGTTTGAAAGAGCCATATAATTAATGGGATAGTTAATAGAGGCATACTCACATTTTTGGAGGAGCATTGTAATTAGAACTTGAGCATCCCACTTTCGTCTGAAGTAGATAGAGGCATTTATGCAAAGTTAATGTAGGTAGATAGAATTTAATTCTAGATTAGACAATTTTAGAGCACAAGAGGAAAACGGGATATAGACACCCTCATTGTATAGTTGTAAGATTATTATGAGCATAGAGAATAGAGAAGAGAGCAGAGAGCTATAGTTGAAAACACCCATGTACATAGGTTTGAATTAATAGAAAGAGCTTCGATTCAAATTCATGGTGTCGTATTTGTTCTCTGTGTATGCATGTTGAATGTTATGCTCATGGATGTTTACTTTCTGTTATACATTTGCTTTATATGCTGTGTATATGATTTCAGGCTTTGTGTTTGAAGTCTGAGAGAGAGTGAGTAATGAGTTTCAATTGTTTCTCTATCTGAGCAAGAGTTCCTGCAAGGAGTGCAGTGAAGTTGTCTGCAAGGAGTGCGTTGACAAGAGTTCAGAGTTTTATCTCTGAAAGCTCAGGAGGGTTAACATTGTTCTCATTCTTGGGGAAGTGCAAGTTGAGCACAGGAGCCGTGCAAGGTGTGCGCAGGTAGAGTCAAGTCTCAGAGTTTGTGAACCTGAGTGAAATTGTCGAAGGACTACTACTGCAGGGAGTGCGCAGAGTCAAAGGACTTCAATTCTTTGAAGTAATTGAAGGATTCGTCGCAAGGAGTGCGTGCGGGAGTCTTCTTTAAGACTCGGAGTTGAAGAAATCTCAGGAAGGATAGGGTCTTTGCAGTTGTCAAAGAAAAGCATAGAAGGTTGGCGCCTTGAGGCATTGAAAGGAGGCGTCGCAAGTTTTTGTTGCAGGCGGTTAAGTTCTGTGGTAAAACACTTTGTTTAAGAGTGCAGAAGTTCTTGAAGGCAGAAGCAGATGGTCGAGATTCTCCATAGAGAATTCGAGAAGTCCCGCGAGCCGTCAGATCTCGCGAGGGAGCAAGGAGGTTACGGGGGTCGTTTTCTGCAAATGAAAGCTGAGGAGAGAGAGGGTCGTAGATTCACGCCAACGAGGACCGTTGGATCTACTCATGAAAGTGCATTTCAGGAATTCGTGGGTCGAAGGACCAAAGCTTCGACGTTTGGATTCACGAAATTTCGAAGTTCGAGGTGGGCCTGTGGATGAGACAAGTGGATGCATGTCATCTGTTGAAAGAAGTCAATACTCCGTTGACCTCTCATGTTTCGGGGATTTGTGAGACAAGAGCCGGGAGTTTGACATCGAAACTCACTAAGCGGCGAGAAGCGAAAAGTGCTAGAGTTAGGCCTAGCCGGTGGTTACGCATGGAGGGCATTGATAAGAGAAGGAGCGCGCCCGTATCAATATTTCGGGTATCGTAAGATTTGGAAACAAGAGTTGAGAATTTCAACTCACGAACTCGCGAGTGGCGAGTTGTGACAAGTGCTTAGGCACATCGGAAGTTCAGGTCTCGGAAGGTGAAGAGTTGAAGATTTGGGAGGAAAAGTTGCGAAGTCGCGAACTCTGAGGTTACGAAAATCACGAGAAACACGACCACATCGTTTGGTCAAAAGAAGGCTGGAATTGAGGCTTCGTGTTTGATCACGTGAGCTCAATTCGTAAGGACCTGTGGAGAAGCATCATTTTGTGTGTGTTGGATTCCCCAAAAGGGAATCAAAGAGTCAATCGAACTCAAGGGTGGAAAGTAGAGCGATCCTGTAGTGGACTGCCGACCCGAGGGATGATAGGGTCTTCGTCTGCATCATTCTAACTTGGAATTAATGAGTTTCTTATAGTATATCAACTTTGTCTTATTCTTATTCTATATACCACTCCATATTTTATTTTTAAAGTCATTTACGATAGAACTTTTAGTAGTAGTCATATCTTGCAAGGTAACGTCCTCTATTATCTCGCAACGATTTAACCAAGAAAGTAGATCTACAATACATATATCCACCCTATTTTAAGCTTTGAATGGTTTTTTCAAATGCTTGAAGTATTGAAAAGAAGTGTCTTATTCTTCATATTAATAAAATTCTTCTTATACTTTAAGTAGATTATCATAGCATTATTCTAATGCAAAGAATATTAGCTTTTAAAAAATGGATTGGATAAGATGTATTGTCTTTAATTTTAAGATTATTTTTATAAAATATTTTTTAATTTTCTTGATTTTCCTCTATGTTTTCATAAAAATACTATGACCCAAAACTTATTTAATTAATTTCTATATTTTTCAATTTCTATTACTTTCTTATATAATGATTATAAAAAAAATTCAACATTAAAACTTTAATTTTTTTAGTATCTTTATATAAGTATAATGATTAGGTTTTAGTTTTTTTAATATCTTTTATTAAATATAATGATTAATTTTAAAAAAATGTTCCACTAAAGTTAATGAATAACACAATTGTATAGGACATTTTCACTGCATTCCTAGGAGAAACAAATCTAATAGACCCATTTATGTTGGCAAGGAGAAACCAAATACCTCATTTCCCTTAAAGAGTCTCGACGAATTTAAGGGCGAGATCATCATAATACTCTTCCTCCATGGTCGTACCCTCCATATAAGAGAGGACGACATTATTCTCTACCTCAATCTTACTATGATCATCAATCTTACTATGATCATGAATCTCACGTTGTTTGCTTTATTTGGGAATTACTTGTTTTATTCTCCATTTCTTATATCCATTATTTTTATATACTTCCATTAGGTGCTTCATCATGTTCTCAATGTGTTTATCATCATAAATTCCAAGGGTGTGTGAAAGTGTTAAGGGTAATAATCGCACCTTGATTTTGTCAATGTTTTCAACCTCATAAATTCCAAAGGGCCTATAAGTGGCAAGGTATTAATCACACCTTGATTATGCGAGGGGTGACTATTGCAATAAGAATTAGAGAAGTTGTATGAATGGTTGTAGTAGATGAATAATTAGAGAGAAGAAAAAAAAAATTATATGGAAAGGTTAAAATAGAAGAGTTAAGGATGCAGAAAATATTCTCTTTCACAACGGGTGTTTGAGGGATAATCATAATTAGACATTAGAGTAGGAGAAAAATAGACGGTAGATAGTTTAGAGTTAAGAATAGACTATAAATGAATAAGTGTATTGACTAACTGATCTAGGTGGTTATCTATGGCCACCCACCTATTCCAATTGGCTCATCTTGGGAGTTTTTTAGTTTGGAAATTTTTTCCTAGTTTTCGGGTATTGAACTTTCAGGGCTGTTTTGAGGCCCTAAACAATTTTTTTAGGGCTCCCCATAGTGAAATTTTAGATGAAGTTAGAGTTTGACAACATAATGTGTAGTCCTGAGGTAGAACTTTCCAATGGGTTATCAGGTGTCTAAAACGAAGATCATATGCAAAAGTTACGATGATGGGAAGTTGATGTACCAACTTACCCCAACGAGGCCCACATGACTTTTGGTGCTTCATCTCCTAGGGTTAGTTTTTTGGATGTATAGGGTTTTTACATTCATGTTTATTTTAAAAAGGATTTTAGAGCCTTATTGTAATCATCTTCTTGTGAATGAGTGCAACTGTCACATCTATTATCAGAGATAAGCCACCACCATTATAACAAGTTTTTTTCAATCTGCATGTTACAGTTTCAGCATATTTCTTTATTTTGTTCTAGGTCACTTTAGTGAATTAAGTGACCTCAACAAACTATTAATGTGTGTCCAAGGGTTAGGGAAGTTACATTTCGAAAATGCATAAAGGAATCATTTTACGAAAAGGAGGGTTTTGAGTTGGTTTTGTCACTTGGGTGAGCAAAACAACAACACTTGCATGTTTAGATAAGATTGTTAAACAAGATAGAAGTTTGTGAGTGGGTTAGACAAACCAAACAAACATGAAAACAAAAAAATACAACTAAAAACAACTAAGAAATAAATGTTATAAATCTTGAGAAACTTAGAACCATAAAAATCAAACAATGACCAACATATTGCTACCAATGGATCAGTAGGTTAGTAGGAAAAACACCGTAGAGAAATGCAAGGACTTATGAGTCCCCTCTTCCTCCTTGGGAGGGCTCTTGAGTTCCCTAATTAAGAGCTCTTCTCTCCTTCCAATGGAAGAAATGAAAAATGGTGAAGAAAAACAATGCCTATTCCCTCAAGAGGTGAGTGGAATGGCCTATTGCAATGGTGCTTGAAGGCTTCAAAGAGAAAAAAGGATTCTCAAAGAAGAATTCTTGCAACATAACAATACCTTGAAGATATTGATTTATTATCACACCCATGGCTCTTATTTATAACATCCATTTATGGAAAAATGTAATTGGTTCCTAGTGTGAACAAGGGGCCTTTTAGGGCACCCTCTATCCCTTGACCATCTTCCAAGCTAGATTTCGCTCAGATATGAGTGTCAAATCGTGTTGGGGTTCAAACTAGAAGTGGTTGAAGGGCCAACAATATCCATAAATGTGGCGTTCATAGAAGTGTGTGTCTTTTCTCGTAGACAGTTTCACATTTTTGCATAGTGCGCGATGAGGGATGTGTTGGCCTGCACATGCTACACACTATGCACATGCTTCCTTTGGTGAATTTGCGTACTTTGATTTCTGACCCAATTTTATAGTTTTTTTCGTTTTGATGGAATTTATTGTTGTAGGTGGACTAATTTTTATTGGCATTGATGTGTTTCTTCAACCATTGTGTGCAATGTTGCGGATGATTTTTCAGTGATAATAGATGCCCCCTGATGTCTGAGGTTAGGAGCATACGTATAGTCGAAATACATCAACGTTTCTTTTGATGAGAGTTTCATTGTAAGGAAGAGTGAGGAGAGAAACTACAAGAGAGATTCACTGGAGGGAGAGGTAAAACTGTGTGACCCATACCTCTCTCTACGAAGAAAAAGAAAATATGTGTACAAACAAGGCAGTCATGCCCCGTGCTTGTGTCATGAAACCAAAATGTCAGAATGTAACTAAAGATGTATGTTGATGTAGATAATTGCAGCGTCCTTGGGGGTGGTTGATAATGGAATATGATAGTTATGAATGGTGAATGAACTCTGAAGTGAGGCAAGAAAAACTATAAGAATTGTCGATGACTTGTAGGCATTGATGGCCTAACGAATTTAGAGGTCTTCGGTTGGTATGAAACAACCGCAATATTCGCAGTAAGACCCACTGTAACATGAGAGTTTGTTGAAGTCGAATGTTATGGGGGTAAACAGAATCAGAGAGAAATCACAATTCTCTCTATGTCATCTGAGACTCCTCATTGAAAAGGTAATGAGATTCAAGATATTGTCACCCTTATGGAAACTATGTTGATGTCGACAGGAAGGGAGACATGACTCTAAGAAGAAAATGGCTTCATGAAATCCACTAAGTAATAGGTGATATCAAGTACTGAAGGGTAACATGAACAAAGTCAACATGTTGTGAGACTCAAGACTACCCTTGGTTGGGGAATTTTGAAAGATGATTGGCAGCAACCGTAAAACTGGATCTAGTGTCAGGGGGATGACTAGATATGGGGTTAAACTGTGCCAAAGGGTAACAGAGTAGACAAACTAAAAGATCATGGGCACATGGACTTGGGATACTTGGGGTTCGTGAATGATGTTGGTATGAAAAAAGAGTGGATGCCCCAACCAAGGGAGACATGGGTTTCTTTTCCAGGGAAAAGAAGTCCATCAAGGGTGATGACGAAAAAGTTATGTATATGTTGGAAACAAAGGCTTTATACAATTACCAAAGAAATAAAGAGTAATTTGGGTTGAGTATACAAATACAGAAATGGGTGCCCCAATGAAAGATGGATTGTCTTGTTAAGGTGCAAGTTTGTGAAAGAGAACTGGTGGAGGGTGGGGGCCCCATGGGTGGGTTTATGTATTAGGTAAATGGATGAAGGACAATCTGTAGATGGGAAAATTAATGGTGTATGAGATGGAGGGATAATGAAATTGCAAAGGTGCAATCAATAGAACCGAGATTATATGACCTGGGAGTCCATTGGGAAGGTTAGCAATATGATGAGAAAAATTATGGGGTTCATTCTCGGAAGTTCTTAAGACTATCAGGACTCCCTTCCCTAGGGTTGAAATCAACATGAGTTTCAAGTTGCCAAGGAGAACTATGAATGGGACAACTCATGTGGGGGAGAGTGCTACCGGTTGACAATACCCAAATGTGACAAAGGTAAAGGTACTGCAGATCTGGATGTAAGGACCCTAAAAGGTACATGTCAGAGGGTGTAACTGGGATATGTAATTTATTTACAGAGGGAATAATTACATGCTAGTGTTGAACATATACCTGAAGGGGCTGTAAGCTTCTGGAATAAGTACCTGCAAACACGAAAACCAAATACCCAACGTGAACAATATCTGATGATAAAGAACATATAAAAACTATTTGATAAAATTGAAAGTGAGCATGCGTACCTAAATACGATGTGAGAAAAATGCTCCTCTGGGGCCAAGTGTAGATAATGACCCAGGGAATGTGCATGTGTAGATGGTGGGATCGGGATCCTATGGCTAAGAACGAATCAGAAAACAGACGCTCTGGGCTCCTATAATATAGTGTGGAAGTTAGGAAAAAGGGGCTATATATGGCTGGTGGGCCCACAATGCCACCTCATTTGTACCTGTCACTATTGTTGAACTAACGAGATAGTTGTGAGGATATTTTGAGATCACGGGAGCGTGAAGCTACTGATACGAGAGTGGTGAGAGATAGGTTAGTGGTCATAACATCCCACACTTTGTGAATTTCCTAGTTTGTAGGTAGGGGTTGTACGGAGGGCAGTACAGGGGATTTTAAGGGTAGGGGCCCACCAGTGTGCGGGAAAAGGAGGAATACCCACGCATATGTGCACGGGTATAATCAATTTCCCGCACATAATGTGCGGTTGTGCTTGACACAACCACAAATGTGGGAGCGAGGGTTGGGAATAGAGGTGTGCATGGGATGTGCACCTGTCTGAATGACAGTTGTACACTCATGCGCGACTGTTTCTCAAATATTTGTGCATTAGTGGGTAGTTTTGGAAAGAACATGTGTGCACATTTGATCACATGACTAGGTGAAAGCCTCACACTGTGGGAAAGGCCAAGGGTTTGTTATTTTTTATATTTTTATGCTTTTTGACGGATGATGAGGATGATCAAATTTTTCTGTGTGGATGCAAATGATCACTTGAGAAAATAACACTATGTCGATCCACTAGAGAGAGCATGACTGGGACCGGTTATGGGAGGGGGTGAGAGAGCATCTGGGCGTGTATATACACTTGGCAGCTTGTGGGTTTCTCAAGTTCTTTGATTTCCCTTTGATATGATCGTAGGAGTTCCTGTTGTAGTACTTGATCAGGATGTGGAGCACTGATATGCAGTGCTTCATAGTGAGGAGGGAGTAGTTGATTCTCTGCTATAGAGAATGTTTACCTCTTGATGAGACTCCCATTTCGTGGGTGGGCACTTGCTGTCGAACCCCAGCTGTCAGGGGAGGATCGAGTGGGTTCCATGGTGACTCGCCACTATACTTGGCCGAACCCTATGTCAGGTTTAGTCATCTGCATCGAGGCCATCGATGACTTACTTATTGAGTGCATCACAATGATGGTGGTGAGAATCTACGGATCCTTGGGTACTTAGCGAATCACTGGTGGTCAACTCAGGGTAGTGGAGTAGGTCCTGGATGGGGACCTGTTTGTATGGGGTGTGATTATGCACATGGAGATGGTGGGACAAATGAACCAGTGTCATCGAGATGAATCCGGTGACTTTCATTTCGGGTCCGTTCTAGTGGCCTGGTTCTTAGAGAGGGTGCCTTTGTTGCACCCATGGATTCTGCTTGAGCTCATGGGCAATGAGAGCTGTGACTGATGCGGTGGGCCCACGTGTTGGCCCAACATGGAGGTGGGGAGGGTGGCCACTATTTCACGACCAAGGAGGCTCGAGTCTAGCACTAGATGCCATAGGTTATCCTGAGATATCCATACATGGGTATGGACTATCGCCATGATCCAGACATTGTCTTGCCTCCTGGGGTGGACTGAGACCAGCGAGGTATGTGTTGTAGTTTTATGTTTTGTGATTTTGATAGATAGCATTGATTATATATGTATATGGATGTTGATTCTATATCTAGTGTTCTTTTGCAGATGTGGTACCCCGAGGACAAGAGGCAAAGGTCATCGGGGATACATCTCACTGGGGGCTAGCTCGAAAGGTACCAGTAGAGCTGAGGGTTGGACAGAGGTGACAACGAGATGGCGTTGCTACTAGACCAGCGAGAGAGCCACAGGGAGATGTTGGGTTCATGCGAGAGGATCTGTACTGATGTTTTGAGTGGGTTATATAGGGTTTTCTTGAGGGAATGTGGACCCACATCTAGGATGAGGAGGTCCTAGAGCAATGTGTGGGAATACTAGCAGAATGGCAGATCCTGATTCGTCGAGAAGAAGAGTTGAGGGCAGCGATGACTGGTCGACTTCCTCATTGACCTGGAGGGCCCCTAGCTAGTGGCGTGCCTCTGGCTGATAGAGGACCTAGGGGGAAAGATCTGGGGGCACCGTGAGTGTCTATTTTTGTATGTAAGGGCTTGGGAGCCCAATTTTGTATAGTGTACTTGATACCCATTTTTGTTCTCATAGGGTTGAGGGGATTCATGGGCCTACGAGAGATTGTATATAATTTTTGTAAGAACTTATGACCATTGATTATATATATATGGATATATTTGGATCATGCATGGATCTCTGTGTTTTGTTTTTATGTATGATGTATTTTCTATGTGTTGTGACAAATGTATGATGCTATGTATCAAATGTTGTTTAATGTGATAAATTCCAATCTAATACTAGGTTAGCCATGTTATTTTCTACTTGATTGAGTTGTCTTGGAATATGTGTAAATGTGATGGAATCAAAATTGCGAGATATGAGTCTAACTTGCAGGTATTTGTGGAAAAGGCAACGATAGTGAACATGCTATACATTGTTGAGCTACAGGACGAGAATTTGGGAATCTAATAGAACTCTAAGGTGATGAATGTGGCAGTGATTGGCTTCGGCGAGGAGACCAATGAAAACGTCGTATTCAGTTTGGTTGTTGGTGGTCAAGCTCAAACATATGCCACTGGAGTGGAGAAGTATAGGTGAGGGAGTATAGAGGGCCAAGCGACCGAAGTGAGATTTTGGGTCCAACGGTTGGCACCGTCAACATAACTGATGTGGTAGGTTGATGGATGATAGATCATACATGAGGAGTGGTGGCGATAAACAAGACTAAAAAATCTACAAATGTGTACAAGGAGAAACCTAAGGTAGGGGGTCTACACTTAGGTATAAAACTTCTTTAAGTACAACCTGTTAATAGGTTCTTTGAGAGGGTAGCCTTATGTAGAGACCAAGATGTAGGTGATTTTAGTGAGGCGATGTTGGATGATGTAGGTACCATGCCATAATCACTTGAATTTCCCATGTCCGAGAGTTTTGTGGGTGATATCAAAGGATAACATGAGATCACCTTCGTTGAATGAGTGAAGGTTGACATGGCGGTCGAAGGTGGCTTTGGACCATTTTTTATCTCTCATTGTGTTGTAATGAAGATAGATGATCTTGATCAAGTGACTCTAAGGTCAGCAAGCACTACTCCATTGGAGCATTTTCAGGTAATATCTCAACGGTAGTGTGTAACGTGGGGATTTCACACTCGATAGGAAGGGTGGATTCAATCCCATGGACGAGGTGGAAAGGTGTAAAACCGGTGGCAGTTTTGAATATCATGGGATAAGACAATAAAGAGGAAAAAAAATATGATGTCAGTTGGTATTATGTTCGTTGATGGTACGTTGTAGCATGGTTTTGAGGACTTTGTTGACAACCTCTACTTACCCATTGGACTGAGGGTAGTATGGGGAGGCAATATCATAGGTGAAGCCTAACTTTGAGGAGATTTCCACAAATATCTCAATCTCAAAAGGTTTCCCATGATAAAAAACTAACTATAGTGGGACTTTGAACCGAGAAATGACGTGGTTGAAGAAAAAATGCATTGTTGTGTCAGGGGTGTTGTTAAATGTGGGCATGGCTTTAGCCCACTTGGTAAATTAATATACTTCCATGACAATGTACTTGTGTCCATTATTGGATGGAGGAGGGAAAGTCATGAAGTCGATGCCCCATTTACAGAAGGGTTCAACTATGATGACTGGATGTAGAAGAGCTGGTGGTGGTCATGTTGTTGGCATAAAGCTAGAGTTTGTCACATCACTTGACAGTGTGGATGCAATCATGAAAAAAAGTGGCACAGAAGTACCCTGCTCGAATGATTTTTTGGATGGTGGACATACCCGAGAGGTGACAACCGCAAGAATCATTGTGGAAATCATTCAAGACTCTGTCAGCTTCGTCGATGGTAAGACATTGACGAAGAATGGTGTCAACCCCACATTGATAGAGAAAATCTCTGATGAGGAGGTATCGAGGGGCCTGATGGCGAATGCGTCGATGATCATCTCGAGAGAGATGAGACCCAAACTTATGTGTACGAAGTTAGACAAGAAGGTCATCATACTAGGGATCATCGGAGGGGATGAAGAAGAGGTGTTCATCAGGGAAATCCTCATTGACAGGGGAAGATTTAGTGTCCGAGGGAAAAGTTGTAATGAGTTCGACTAGGACGTTAACTTTCTTTCTTTTGGGAGTTGAGAAATCTAAATCGTATTCTTGGAGGATAAGGATCCATGAGGAAAATTTTCCATTAATCTGTTTTCGACTAAGAAAGTATTGCATGGGGTTGGAATCTACGATGACCTTGGTAGTTCTATGCAGGATATAATGTCGCAATTTTTTGGAATGTGAGGAAAATTGCTAACGTCAGTTTCTCATCATCATTATACTTCAAGGGTGACCCTGAAAGGTTTTTATTAATGTAGTAAATGACATGTTCATTCCCATCATCCCCTAGTTGGATGAGGACCCTAGCTACTGAGACAGTTGAGGTTGATAAGTAGAGGATGTAATCACGATCATAGTCTGGGGGAGTAATCAAAGAGGAATTGGATAGGGTTGATTTTTAAATCATCAAAGTTTGTTTGAGCATGTTCCTCCCATTGAAATGGGATATCATGACATAGTAAGAGGAGAAAACCATGTATGCGAGTGTCGTAGTTTGGGACAAAGTGACGTAGAACGTTGGCTTTTCCTTGCAAGATCTGAAGTTGGCACAAATTACTAGGTGGGGGAATTTCTATGATAGCTTGGACCTTGAGGGGGTCCACCATGATGTCATGTTGGGAGACAGTGAACCCAAGGAGGCACCCAAAAGTGATGCAAAATACACACTTGAGGGGGTTCAAGTGGATATCATATTGGCGACATCATTGGAAGACGATGTATAAATCGTTTAAATGATGGGTTCACTTTTTGGATCAAGCAGTGAGTTCGTCCAAATAAGCAAGGATGATGCGAGAAAGATCATGAAAAACATAGGTCATGGCCCATTTAAACGTAGCACCAATGTTTTTGAGTCCAAAAGGAATGACGTGATAAGAAAAGGTACACCAAGGGGTATTGAAAGCAATTTTGTATTGATATGCTGGATGGATTTGAATTTGATTATAGCTAGAGAACTCGTCCATAAAGTGTTGAGATTCAACAAGAAGGCCCTAGTGAAAATTATGCACATACACTAGAATGGAGCCTTAGGTTATTTTTAGGTGGAAGTCTATTTTTAGATGATGAGCAAATTATATTTATAGATGGTGAGCGAATTATATTTATAAATGTATGTCGACTATTATTATACCTTAATAATATTTGGACAATAAATATTAGTCTATTCTCAATGAGCACTTGGAAATAGTTAACTAAAGTGGCAAATCAGTTAGCTATAGGAAATTCGAGTTCAAAGGTTGACTGGTGGGACATGCAAGTCGAATTAGTTGTAACTGAGTGATTCGAAGTTGTAACAGAGTTGGATGTGTAGTTATGTGAGCTGTAAAGTAGTTTAACTCAGTTAAGTGAGTTAAGCTCAGTTGTACTAGTTGTAACTAAACTTACACTAGTGAGATATCATTGAATTAATTAATAATTAATTCACAATTAGTGATATCACATGCAACTGGAGATTTACCACTGTTAACTACTTGCATGTCAGATCCAGTGGAGACCCAGTTGACATAAAAGGTGAAAGGGACAGTTTGACTATCAATTGTGAAAATAGTGAGTGCACTCATGCAACCACACACACAGTGGATGTTTCCATGAGGATTGCCCAGCCTAGGTAAGATAAATTCATTCATTGCATGGATTTCTAATAGCAGGGGTTTCACAGAGGAGGCAGGTTGTTTGGAAGCAGTAAATTGGCACATGAATTTGTCAATTTTTGTATGACAATGTGAGATGATTGTATATTGTACTGAGAGCTCTTGGATTAGAGTTTTGTATGATATTGTTTCATGATCCATGATATATACATAATATATGATAGAGAGGTTTTTATCTTTATGCTTTCCCAATAAAACATCGGTGTTATGTGTGATTGATCTTTCTTCTTGATATTGCAATTGGCGATCGTGTTTCAAATTCCGCAAGAATATTTGTAGAAGTGATTTTGTATTTAACAATGGCATATAATTGTTAGATCAGGAGAATCCAGGCAATACATAATTTGCATTAAAATTTCTACATGGTATCAAAGCATGGGAATTTGCAAAAGTTGAGTTTGTGATTGGATAGAATTCAAATTTGCAGAAAGACTTTCTTGGTGCTACAGCATATTCAAGATTGAAATGGATTTCAATGGATTAAGGTTAGAGTATGCACTCAAGGGAAGCTCGAACTACATTTCTTGGAAGGACAGGATGGAGGTAGTACTCGAAGACAATGGCTTGAAGAAATTCATTAATAAAGATGTTCCTAAGCCAGATGCCAGAGACGCTACAAATCTTGATGCATGGAAAAAGAAAGTGTCAAAGGAGAGAAGGATCCTATTGGAGGGAGTATGAGACCACATTGTCTCAAACGTCCATGGGAAAGACACACCATATGCAATGTGGAAGACTTTGATGGATCTATTCCAAAACAACAGCGACCATAGGAAATTGGTGCTCAAAGATAAACTCAGGAAGATCAAGATGGAGAAGGGCGACTCCATTCCAAACTGTCTCACGATGTTTTTCCAATGTTGGGATGAGTTGGGGAGTGTGGGAATAATAGTTGTTGATGATTATTTTGTGAGCTTGGCTCTCCTGGGAATTCCCAAGAGCTGGCACAGTTATCAAGACTCTGTCAAGGGAAGGGAAAAATTTCTAGATTGGGAACGACTATGGTCAGATCTAGTGCAGGAGGAGTTCAGGCAGAACACCAGAGATGGATATTCATCAAACCATGATGATGAAGAGGATTGTGCTTTGGCGGACATGGAAAGGAAGGGAAGGGGAATAAATTCCATTCGAAATCCGAGTCTAAAGGCAAGAAGCTGGATTTGTCCAAAGTGAAGTGTTTTCACTGTCACAAACATAGGCATCTCGCTACTAACTATTCATAGAAGACGAAGAAAAAGAAGGTTATTGGAGTTGCAGCTGGTGAGGCCCTTATCTCACAATTTGAACTTGACTTCTCCTTGATCGCATGCATGGCGTCATGTGCATTGGGATCAGTGTGGTATTTGTATAGTGGCGCTTCCTTCCACATGACAAGAGATAAGGATATTTTCAGTGACTTGGAGGAGAGAGATCTCAAAATTCATATAGAGATGGGTGACGATGGATGATACAGTGGAACTGGCATTGGTACCATTACCTTTCATATGGATTCAGGTAAACCATTTCAATCAAAATATGTTATGTATGTTCTAGGTCTGAAGAAAAACTTGTTCTCAGTCGCAATGTTGGAGGACAGATGCTATGATGTTGTTTTCAATGATGGAAAATCCTTCCTGAGACATAAAACAATGGGTCAAATCTAGAATATAGGGATTTGAGTTAAGAATCTCTATAATATGGAGGTATATGTTCACGCTGCCAGGATGGGCAAGGCAGAAAAAGTGGTGAGCCGATATGAGGGCGAATTATGGCACATGATATTGGGCCATATTCATAATGGATCCTTGAAAATCATGCAACAAATATCTACTGGACTTCCAATGGGAACACTTGCTCAGTTAGATCAGTTCGAGGATTGAACCATGGGGAAGTATGTAAAGTCCACCTTTCATGAAAAGGAGAACCTTGCTTTGGTGATCCTGGAGAGAATTCACATGGATGTGTGTGGACCATTCTCGGTTTCTTCAACAACAAAACATAAGTATTATGTTATTTTTGTTGATGAATTTTCTCGTAAATGATGGATCTTCTTCATGCAGAAGAAGGATAAAACATTCTCAAAGTTCTGTGAGTTTAACGCATTGGTGGAGAAAGAGTTGGGGAAGCAAGTGAAGGCTCTAAGGAGCGATAATCGTGGATAATACATCTCTAATGGATTCAAAGACTTCTACAACAAAGAAGTAATTCGAAGAGAAATCATAGCGCCTCATAACCCACAGCAAAATGGGGTTGCAGAGAGGAAGAACATAATGATCGTGGGTGCAACACAAGCGAAGTTGCATGATCAGGGCCTATGAATGCATTTGTGGGTGGAAGCATGCAACACTATGGTTTATGTGCAAAACTGTTGTCCTCATAGAGTACTTGGCATGAGTACACCTGAAGAAGATTTCACTGGTAAGAAACCTAATGTTTCTCATTTTAAGATTTTTGGCTCATCTATTTATGTGCATGTGACCAAGAACGTCAGGAAGAAGCTGGAGCTGACTATTGAAGTTGGGATATTTGTGGGGTACATAGAAACACCCCATAATTATCGTGTGTATTTTCCTAACAGTAAGATGAATTTTATGTGATGGGATATAAAATTCAATGAGGGGAAATCCATGCAGTTGTCGCTTGAGAGGGAGCTAGACTTGCATGCAGTGGAGGAACTTTTGGTTCCCAAAGATGAGTATCAAGATGTGGATTAGCCACATGAGGAGGTTCATGGAGTGGAGGAAGCCACTCATGCAGGTCCATCCATCAGAAATGGCAGAAAGAGCACCATGGAAGCTGATAGATTGGCACTAGATGTTGCACATAATGTAGGAGCCCCTACTTCAGAGTGCAAATAGAGACAGTCTCATGATCGATTTACTAGATACATGGATCCCATGAGAAAATGTATTGTGACTGAACCATCTTCCTTTCAGGAAGCAGTGCAGGATCCCACTTGGGTTGATGCAATGGTGGAGAAGTATGACTCCATTGTCAAAAATAGTGCATGGGAAATTGTCCCAAGACCGGTTGACAAATCAATGGTAAGTTCGAGATGGATCTACAAGGGTAGTATTTTAATCATTGTTCTTTATGTTGATGATTTAATCCTGACTAGTGATGATAATCTAATACACTCATGAAAGGAGGACCTTGCAAAGGAGTTCGAGATGAAGGATATGGGCCTTCTTCATTATTTCCTTGGATTGGAAATATGACAGCGAGATGGTAAACATTTTGTGTCTCAAGGCAAGTATGCAAGGGAGATACTAGGTAAGTTTCACAAGGAGGACTGAAAACCCATGGATACTCCTCTTCCTAAAAACTAGAGGAAAGAGGATGCTATTTTTGTAGAGGTAGTGGATGCTACTGTCTATCGATAGTTAGTGGGTTCACTAATGTATCTAGTGAACACGAGACTAGAAATTTTCTATGTGGTTAACCAGTTGAGTCAAGCGATGGTTAAGCCTACCAAGATATTTTGGAAGGTGGGTAAGAATGTCTTGAGATACTTGAGGGGCACATCTAATTATGGCTTATGGTATAGATAGATGGATGAGGTGAAGTTGCATGGCTTCACGGATGCATATTGGGTGGGCAGCCCAATGGACAAAAAGAGCACATCAGGGGGGATCTTTAGTATCGGATCTACAATTTTTTCTTGGTACAACAGGAAATAGAGATATGTGGCACTCAGTTTAGTGGAATCGTAATACATGGTAGCGAGTAAAGATGCATTTGAGTATATCTGGATGAGAAAGATCTTGGTTAGTTTGTTTGGTTCTCATTTAGATCTGAGAGTGATTCATTGTGATAATCAGAGTTGCATTAAACTCTCAATTAATCATGTGTTTCATGATAGATCTAAGCATATAAATATCCAGTATCATCATATTAGATATTGTGTGCAATGGAAGATCATGTTGCTTCAGTACATTCCTATGGAAGATTAGGATACAGATATTTTGACGAAGGCGCTCACCAGGAGAAAATTCAAATACCATAGAGACACGATCGGGGTGAAGAATAATCCCTTTCTTGTTGAGATTCAACTAGGATGGAGCCTCAGGTTATTTTTAGGTGGAAGTCTATTTTTAGATGATGATCAAATTATATTTATAGATGGTGAGCGAATTCTATTTATAGATGTATGTCGAATATTATTATCTCTTAATAATAGTTGGACAATAAATATTAGTCTAATCTCAATGAGTAGATGGAAATAGTTAATTGAAGTGGAAAATCAATTAGCTATAGGAAATTCGAGTTCAAAGGTTGACTAGTGGGACATGCAAGTCGAATTAGTTGTAACTGAGTGATTCTAAATTGTAACAAAGTTGGATGTGTAGTTATGTGAGTTGTAAAGTAGTTTAACTTAGTTAAGTGATTTAAGATCAGTTGTACTAGTTGTAACTGAACTTACACTAGTGAGATATCAGTGAATTAATTATTAATTAATTCACAATCAGTGATCTCACATGAAACTGAATATTTACCATTGTTAACTACATGCATGTCAGATCCAGTGGAGACCCAGTTGAGATAATAGGTGAAAGGGACAGTTTGACTATTGATTGTGACATTAGTGAGTGCACTCATGCAAGCACACACACGGTGTATATGCCCATGAGGATTGTGCATCCTAGGCAAGAGGGATTCATTCATTGCATGGATTTCCATTAGTGGGGATTGCGCAGAGGAGGCAAGCTTTCTAGAAGCAGTAAATTGGCATATGAATTTATCAATTTTTGTATGACAGTGTGAGACGATTGTATATTGTACTAAGAGCTCTTGGATTAGAGTTTTGTATGAGATTGTTTCATGATCCATGATATATACATAATATATGATAGTGTGGTTTTTAGCTTTATGCTTTCCCAGTAAAACATATGTGTTGTGTGTGATTGATCTTTCTTCTTGATATTGCAATTGGCGATTGTGTTTTAAATTCTACAAGACAATTTGTAGAAGAGATTATGTATTTAACAGTGGAATATAATTGTTAGATCAGGAGAATCTAGGCAATACATAATTTGTCTTAAAATTTCTACATAAAGGACAGTGCCTCGTGGTCAGCACAATCATCGATGTTTTGGTCAATGAAAGGGGTTAAAAAGTTGTCTTTGGGACAATTGTGTTTGAGATCACAAAAGTCTGTGCAGACACAAATAATTCTCTATTTTGTATTAACAAGGATGGGGTTGGAGACCCATGAAGTGTACATAATTGGGTAAATGAAACCAACAAACTGTAACTTGTCAATTTCATCTTTGATAGCTGCAACTTTGGATGGATGAAGGGGGCGTTGCTTTTGACGAACTGGGGTGACATTTGGCCATGTGTCGATTCAATGTTCAATGATAGATGGATCGAGGCCAAGCATCTCCATATATTACTAAGAAAATATATCATGGTACTCCTGAAAGAGAGCTTTGTAATTAGTGATTTCTTCAGGGGATCATGCGGTGACAATGGTGATTTCATCTATGATTCTTGGTTTAATGGAAATATAAATTTTGATTATGGGGGAGATGTTGTCCATGTTTCCTTCTTCAAAATCATATAGGGTAGGGATAGGGTTATTGAACCAGTCTATATGCCCCGAAGGAATAAAATCCTTGGTTTTGATTACACACAAGGAAGCTTGGGTAGCAGGGTGAAAGGCCTCCTGTGAAAGGAAAAGTGCTCGATGATGGAGCGTATTCCATGGGAAATTAGGGGTAGTGAGTTCCTCCAGGATATATTCATCACAATGGAAAGTGAGAGAATATAGTGGATCTAAGGAGGTGACAAGGGGAACTGTCAATGGGTAGGTGTTATTGTCCTCAAGGGGAAAAGATGTAGAGGGGATATCATGTACGGGGTGTGATGGCTCGCTTGACATAAACCAAACGTCATGATATACTGGATAGTACCTCATTCTCTTAGGTATTGACATGTGGCATACTGCGGCTAATGTTTGGAGAAATTGAGGTAGAGTTGGGAAATGATGAGTGTAATGGCCATATTCTAAGCATATGGCACAGGCAAATTTGGTGCATAACCCTTTATCGCATGTGGTTGAGGAATCCGTAGTAGTAGTGGATGTACTTGGTGGAGTAGAAAGAAAAGGGGTTTCTTTAGGGAGTTGGATCAGATTGTGTAACTTGGGATCTGTAGGACAACTCTTAGTGGGGTGTCTGTCTATTTCTCATAGTGCACAAGGAGGTTGAGCTCGGGGAGGAGGTGGATCTATGGGCTTGTTCTTCCTTCATCTTCCTCAAGCAGTGGTGGTGTTGCTGATATTTGGTGGTGTGGGTGGTCTGGTAGGAGCCTGTACTAGGATCTGCATCAGTAATCCCTATGTCTGAGGAGGGAAATATGGTGTAGGAACCATAGCGAGCGGATGAAGATACCATACAGGGATGGAAAGAACCATGTTGGGAAGGGTAAGAGTAGAAGCTACCTAGAATGCTTGGACTCTATGTAGGGGGTAGAAAAAGGGAATTTTGGTAATGGCTTGAGGGAATGTCTCCCAAACAGGGATTTTCCCCTAGAGGGTGGGGGGGAATCATGGATAAGTGGTGCAATGGGTTTCTCAGGGAATTTATGAGGTAATAGTTCTCCAACTGGTGGAACTTAGATGTGAGGAGGGGCCTCAATGGGAGGAGTATTGTCTCTGATATCAGTTCCATTAGAAGAGACTACACACACTTGTGTTGAAGGGTGTAGGAGTGGTGGTGCTCCATGATATTCCCCCAACAAGGATGGGTTCTTGAAAATTCTAGGACAAATGTCGATGACTGAAAAAACATCTGAGCTAGTATGGACAAGGGGGAGAATGTTATCAATGTTGGTGGAATGATTAGGCTCATAATGTGTAAGTTGGTCGATGGTGAAGATTTTCCCGTTGTTGGGGAACATCATCATTCGAAACACAGAAGAGGCTATTTACTTCATAGAATACATCTATCTATGTTCGAACAAGATATTGTAATCAAGTGGGGCATTGATAACTTTCATGTCAATTAAGATGGTTTTTCCCCCAAGTTCTATGGGGACATTTTGGAAGATCCCTTCAGGGGACGATGGGTTACCATCGTAAGCTCTTAGGGTGATGGAAGATGGTACTAGCTCAGGTGAGACAAGTTTTTTTCATACTAATTTGGACATGATGCATGTGTATGCACCTTCATCGATGTTGCATCGATGAATTGTGATGTTCCAAATTTTAAATGGTATCTAAAAAGATACCAGGGCGGGGAGGTGTTGTTCTCCTCTATTTAAATCAAAAGTGATGAGTCTAGGTGAGATCGGAAGAG
>CBVK0100211236.1:0-10099 GCA_900067695.1 Picea abies | reverse complement strand
TATAACTAAAAACTAAACTCAAAATCAAACTTTGAATTAAAATTGCAATCTAGATCTAGAATGGAATTTGCATGAAGTAAACTAAACTAATCCTACTTATCAACAATTCAAATTGCAAATTGAAATACTCATAAAAGGATAACTCAAATCCTACTTCTATCTCAACATACTATGAGAAAATTGGTAAGAAAATTGAATAACAAACTAGATAAGAAAGCTAAATAACAAACTAGATAAGCAAACTAAGAATCAAAACTAGTAACTATCCATCCATCGAAACTTTGCCAAAGAAAATCTATACTATGTTTTACTTTGTTTTAATCCAATGCTTTATTCTACTTTAATTTGCAAAAATTCAAACTTATCATTTAATCACACATCACGGTTAGTAGATGAGATTGCAAGTTATTTACTATTAATTAAAAAGCCATAGCATATTAACTATCCTTCATAAGAAACCTGCAAAAAGGAAAACTGAAACAATTAAACTATGAATCAACAAATATACAGTATGTAAAAATGATAAAAACACATGTACACAAAAATGAAAGAAATAGCAATTGGAGAAGTTAACTATCTAACTATTCACCCAGAACACTGGTGTCCCCCCCAACAGTTTGTGGCTACTCCTCAACAATGAATCACGAGCTCAAGAAACACGATTTTGGAATTTTAAATTGAAAACACAGTTTTACACAAGTTTATGAAAATGTCTCGAATTACATAGAAAAAACAATTCTAGCTTCACAATTCTTAACTTTTACACTTGTTTGACCACTACTGTGGTATTTATAGGAGTTACAAGTCGAGAGGTCGACCACTGGAAGGGTCGAACTCCTCTAAAAACAAAAAATTACATTAAATTCATTTTAACTGTCAGTGACTTCTAGAAACCAAGCAAGTCACTGAATGTTCAACATAAAAACCCAATCCAAGATGTCTAGAACTCGGTATCTGGAGGCCACAAGCACAAGAAAAACCCATGTCACCAATTTTCCCATCACAGGCTGCTGATATAACAACCACCAAATCGCACACGATATTAGTGCAAGATGGAGTGTCGGATGCAGTGTCAGATGGAGTACCAGATGAGCTGTTGGATGGAAAAACTCCATGTGATTTTTCCTTGTGACACACAGATCACGCATTAGCTCTTTGAAATCATTAAATCATGCTGAATTAAACTTAAAACCATCACAAAAATTCAAGTATACGTACATGGTATAAGTTATGATGATTTGGTATAAGAATCCTACAAAACTTCTTCAAAATAGTAAAATACACATATAATACCAAACAAAAAGGATCTAATCATCATCATTAATTTGTCCAAATCACAAGCCCTACAACAATCAAGAAGTGTGAAAAATGTTAAGTGTTCACACACAAAGCACGAGCTCCACAAGCTCCCTTGCACCCAATTATTACAACCAACCCATTCTGTAAGTGGGGCATCAATTATAAGATGCACAATCCACCATTCAACAATGGACACAAGTACATCATTGTTTCCATTGATTACTTCACCAAATTGGATGAATCCATGCCCACCTTCAAAAACATGACAAACATTGTTGCTCACTTCTTCTTTAACCATGTCATCACTTGCTTCGGGGTCCCCTAGCAATTTTTCTCGAATAACAACAAACATTTTGAGAGTGAATTATTTCATGAACTATCCTCCCTTATTGGCTTCACCCATGAATTCAATTATCCATACTATCCATAGTCAAATGGTGAGGTTGAGGCCATAAAACAATTCCTCAAAGCCATGCTACAGTGGACAATTAACAAACACAAAACCATTTGACATCACATGATTTTTCTTGCACTCTGGGTGTATCAAACAATGGTTGAAACCGCTACTAGCTTCACCCCCTTACACCTTTTCCATGGTGTGGAAGAAATCTTACCCATTGAGTGTGTGATACCAACTCTCCAAACAATATTTTAACTACTATTAGACACTACTCCTCTTGAACAACTTATGGTCACCTTAGAGAGCATCGATGAAAATCAACGCTGATCATTACAAAATAACAAAGCCACCAAAAATAACTCAAAAGCCACATTTTATCACCAAGTTCAGCCTCATTCATTTAATGAATGTGAAATTTTCCTAGCCTATGATATCTCCCATGATTCCTTAGGACCGAGAAAGTTTGAAATTCTTTGGTGAGGCCCTTTCATTGTCAAAGACTACCTCACATGGGGAGCATACATTCTTGCTTACCATGAGGGTAGTCTCTTTAATGATGCTGCCAATGGGTTATATTTGAAGAGATTCTACCCTTGAGTATCCCCCCTACTCTGGACCACCTCTATATGTTTATTCTAGTTTGTAAAAATGTTTCTATATTTTTTAGTCTTCTTTACAAAACATCACATCTCTTTGATGCTCATGATCTCTTGTTCTTTTTTGATTTACAAGATGAATCAACAATCAATGTATCACATCGATTTTGTAGATGGTGCTAGTCAATTGACTTAAAATAACACTTTTGTGTCTTGGGACATTTATTCACCTTCGCACACACTACATTCAAGTGGAATATGCTTAGGCCCATCTACAAATAACCAAGTAGAGTACCTACCATGATCGACCTACTAGTTGATGCTGCTCAATTTCACATTTTCTATTTCTCCATATTCTTGGATTCTTAGCTTGTCATCTCGTAATTGAATAATGTTTACCACATTTTTGATCCCTTATTGTTTATAAAATACCTGCAACTCAAATTATTGTCAATGAATTTTGAATCCATAACATTCACACATATTCCCATAAGTGCAAGTAAATTTGTAGACAATATTGTAAATGAAATTTTAGATTGGCATTTGTCACATTAAAACATTGTTTATCATGATTTATATTTCATAATCATATGGGTGTTTTAAAATCATCAAAACATAGAAAGCATGGAATATAAATAAATAAATACATAAATCACATTCACCACAGCATCAACACATCATTGTTGGGTTAATCTTGACTCGTTCATAGAGTCATTGATTAGGTCATCGTTGGGTTTACCTTTAGTGGTTTATGAAACCATGGTGTACCCATGGTATTATGTGAGTTTTTGTATGTCATTGCATGACTATATCCACACCATGCATGTCCATGCATGTCTTCACAGGGTTATCTCCACTCCATGCATATCTTTTCATGGCTATATTGAGGTCATGCATGTCTTTGCATGTCTATTTCCACTCCATGCATGTATTTGCATGGCTATCTCAAGGCTATGCATGTCTTTGCAAGGTTGTCTTGAGGATATGCTTGTATTTTCATTGTAATATAATTCTAGTAAAGGAATTAGGGTTGTAATTGATGAAGCCTATTTAATGGTTTGAGATACTCTATTGTAAGAAGCCTCAAGTGTCTGGTGTTTTCCTAGCTTGGTCAATTTGGTCAAGGTTATTAATAGATATCTATGGAGGTGTTGGTTCTCCTAGTTAATGGTTTCTAGGATATATATTGACTTTATGTGCATGATTTCTTGTTGTGTTATTTCTCTCTCAATTTTTAACATGGTATCAGAGTTGTGTAGACTTGGACCCTCCAATGAGAGTGGTCTGATGTTGAGATCCATGATTATGAAATTGTTATTAAAGTGAGTGACATGTGTAAGAGAGATATGAACACAAATTGAAGTTATGGTTCATGGGTTTATGAACCATGGTGAATGACACATGGAAATGGAGCATAGGAAGAAGCTCATTGAAGATGAAGTAATCGATGAATGGGTGTTTTGGCTTATTGTATTTGGAGCAAGGAGGGATGATGGTGAAGAAGCTAGTAGATGTTTCTTGCATCATTTTATTAGGAATATAGTGGATCGACGTGGAGCATAAGTGGAAGTTCATTAAGGAATAAGTACTCGACAAATGAGTGCTTATTCTCATGGTATCTGGAGTAAAAAGGGATGTTGGTAAATAAGTTGGTAGATGCTTCTTACATCATGTGCTCAGGCATACAATGATAATATAAGTACTTGGTATATGTAATTGTATTTGGAGTAGGAGGGATGCTTGCAATGAAATTGGTTGATGTTTCATAGCATCACATGCTCGAGCATAAAATGGTAATTATTTTTATGGAGTTGGATTTTATAACATGTAAATGGGAATATGGATATAAGTTTTATTTAGGCATGCATACCCTTGGCTTGATGGTTCACTGATATAAAGTCTATACGTAGACCTAGGTGATAGGGGGACATGTTGTATTCCTAATACCCATTTATAAAATTTAAGGGGGGTAGGTGCTTATCTCAAGTCAAGTTTAAAGGGGGAAATGTTGGGTTAATATTGACTCTGTCATAGAGTTGTTGATTAGGTCATTGTTGGGTTTACCTTTACGGACCCATGGTATTTTCCCATAGTAATTGATGTGAGTCTCTGCATGTCATTGCATGGATATCTCTACACCATGCATGCATTTTCATGAATATGCATGTCATCACATGGATACCTCCACTCCAAGCATGTCTTTTCATGGCTATCTTGAAGCCATACATGTCTTTGCATGGATATTTCCACTCCATGCATGTATTCGTAGAGCTATCTCAAGGTTATGCATTTCTTTGCACTGTAATCTAATTCTAGTAAAGGAATTAGGGTTGTAATTGATGAATCTTATTTAATAGTTTGAGATAATCCATTGTAAGAAGACTTAAGTAGCCTCAAGTGGCTAGTGTTGTCCTGGCTTGGCTGGTTTGGCCAAGGGTATTAATATATATCTATGGAGGTGTTGATTCTCATAGTTAAAGGTTTCCAGGATAAATATTGTCTCTCTGTGCATGATTTCTTGTTGGGTTATTTCTCTCTCAGTTTTTAATGATTATTAGGTGTCACAAATTTTTTTGTATATATATAAACAATTTCCAAAAATGGGGCACATCGATACACCCAATCGACTCTCACTATGTTTGCGCCATCACATCATATCCATCATGTACAAAATGAGGGAATTGATATAAATATGTCATATAAAAAATGGGGACATCACCCTTATAAATGTGTCATATACAAAATGCAGGCCATGCCCATATACAAATGCACAAAATCTACATCCAAGCCACTAAGGTGATGGAAGCTCTAGGTATCCTTCTACTACTCTGGCTCCTCCCATCATTGACTTCTTATGTCTAGTAGTAGCAACACATTCCATTTCCATCCATGACATTACTAGATTCCACTTAGGCTCCATGCCAATATAGGAATCACAGACCTCCTCGTCGATATCTACTCACCCAACTTCTGTCACTCCATGAAATACTTAGTCAAATTGTCAATGCAGGTCCATCATTTGGGTCTCAATATTTTCCACCAGCATCTACTCTCCCCTCCTCTGGGTATACTCATCGCCTCTAGAGAGAAGATCCAACCTCCACATTATGGTGGCCCTGCTGCTTCCCTACTCTCTCTAGCTCCCCTTGGCCAACTATTACCAGTCTTCATGTTGGAGCAGGGGAATCCCTAGTACATGGATCTCCCTCCCTTGTGGCCCCACATATACAATAAAAAAACAAGTTACCAATTTTTAATGCATACAATAAATAAAAATATGAGATAAATCCATAAAGTAAAGACAAAAATGTAGTAAAAAGTATACAAAGTACTCACCTATCCGATATGACACCTAGCTTAGGGGAAAAACCATATCTGAATCGTGTTAGTAGTCCATACCTACGTATGGGTATTCTAGGATAATATGAGGTAGCTTCAACCACCAGTGTTGATAACATGGAGTGAAATACCTCCCCACCTCCCCTCTACCCTTGGGGATGAGGATGCATCCCCATCGTCTCATCTGTGACTCTATTAGTATAGCCACATCTAGATCTATCTGCGAGTGTAAGATCACCACCTACTCAAAGAAGAAACAATAGAGGATCGATCTAAAGGAACATTCCTCCTCTTGACACCCAGAACATCGTGTCAACTAGGTAAAAATGGTCTCTCTTATTAGGGATGCCCATGCATAGTGTCATCCCTAGATAACCCTTTCCACAATAATCATATGGGCACCCATAATCCATTGGGTACCCAAGGATTTGTATATCCACACCACCATAGTCATCATCACTCAAGTGGCCAACTCTCGATGCTACGGGGAAAATCCCCCTAAACTGGGTCCAAGGAATAAGTAGAGCGATAACTCCCTTAAAATATTGATCTACCTTTAATCTACCTCAAAACCATTTAAACTAAGTGATGAGAGAGAGAGGAAAGAGAGGGTTATTGAGTGCACCTTCAATCCTTACATTCGGATTCAATCTCTTTCACTTGTTGTCGCCTCCTAGATCATAGATCTCCTACGAAAGCTGACTTGCAAGGGGTTAGGAATACAATGCAACAATACATACAATATCTAATAATCACTTTAAACGTATAAAAATAGATATAATTTCTCTAATTAACAAGAACATCTAAACATAGGGTTTTGGGACAAGGATAATCTCTTTTATTCAAATTCAAGATAAAAAGGGTTACAACCTTTTCCAACGACCGTTCTATGAACAAAGTTCAGGCTCCTCTATCATGGATCCAAGTGCATCAATCCCACATTAGCTTATCACAACCAACATACCATCAAGGGAAGGAGGAAGGGTTGCATAAGGAGAAAGGTAGGAGGGGAAAGCTAAGGTTAAAACTCAGAATGAGATGCAAATATTGGGCAAAGAAAGGGAAGGGATTTTGGCAGAGTTTTCTTATTCCCTTGTTCATGTTCCTAAATGACTCCCCAAGAACTCTTTTTATATGAGAAAAATATGGTTATTCGGTTTGGGGATGGGATACAAGGGGTAAAATGGTTAGGAGACCCTTCATAGCCCGTAAACTCCATCAAATTCAGCGTAATTATATATTTTTTGCAACTTTTGGAGGTAAATGTGGGCTAAATAGCATGCAAAACGCTTGTGTATGCGGGATAACTAGCATGAAACACATGTGTGTACGCAGGATATCAGTACAGTAAGTCACATACACTATCCAAAAAAAGGTTTTTTAGAAGGAAGTCTCAACAATATTTTTGGCAAAGTATGCAAATGGATGGGCTAATGTCTTGTATGCACATATATGACATTTTGGACTATAAAACTTGGGTATCATCAATCCAGATAAAACCCCCTTCATATATCCATCACCAGAGAAATACCACATTGCCAAGTCCTATATGGTCATCCTTTCCTCTATTCACAGGCTCACCTCTATCATCTCCCTTCAAATGGAGAGCCCCATCAAAAAATAAAGGTCAACCTTAGTAGATAACTCCACCAATACACTTAAACCTTGAAATCTTGATGGTTGGGCCTCCACATCCTAATAAAAAATCCCAATAGCTCCTCTTGGGAGTGAAGCAATGTGCATTCAAAAAAATTGATAAGTTCATAATCATCCAACTCAAGTCAAACGATAGCATCCCCCTGAACCTCCATTTAGAGTTCATCATAATCTTTCTCACACCACTAAATCAACATCTATGTTGGTCACAATAGAAGTGCCTATCCAAACATAAGTAGGTCATTCAGTCTTGGCTCCTTCCATACACTTTCATTCACACAATTATGAAGTTTGCATGATTGTATCATGCACAGTCACGTGGATGGTTTTTTCACTATTGTTCAGAGAATAGTCAGGTGGTTTGTTAGCACAAGTATTATCCAATTAGATGCAAAAATTGTGCAATTGATCAAATGGAAATCACACAAGTATCAATGTGTCTCTCCATTTAATAGTCATGAAATTCTACATGGGAGACCAGATTATAGTTGCACAAGTGTGCATGGCCAATGTCCCATCTCTCGTGTAGATCATATGGCCACTTTAAAAAAGGATCTATATGTTCTTCAAAACACACCTAAGCTAGGAAATGAATGTGTAAAATTACCAAGATGAGTCAGGAGCACCTATATGGCTCTTGTTGGGTTGAAAAATTATCAGCAATGCATGTGGAAATGACTCTAGAACATTGTGGGCTCCATCTGTTAGCATCCAACTCAAGTAGGTAAAAATGAGGTGGCATTGTGGACCCCAACCCATTTCATGTGGCCCTATCACAATGTTCCTTGAGTCCATACAGAAGCTCAAAATATTTATTTCCATTGGCCCTTTATCTCCCTCAATATTACTAGACCATATGCATACCAACTCACCATTCACCTATTTCCATGGAGACCCAACCCAAGGGTCCCTTCCCCAATTTGTTGTCACTACTCTCACCTCACAAGGATGAGCAACTTGATCATTGGGGCACCCCATCTCCTGTGTTTGCACATTCAACTAAATTATTTTTTCATTCATTGGTAATTGTACAAAGAACATTTTTTTACATGAAGTAATTATACTCTTTCCATCACACCCCATGGCCTCATTTCACCCGACGACGATCATAGTCGCCTTTGGTTGGAGAATTCACACTAAGTCACCTATGTTTTCAAAATTCTCATTGTTTTTGGTACCTCATGTATCCCAATACCCTTCATTGTGATCCCCATAACTACCACTCTTAACTACTTTTTATATGCAATCACTACTCCTCAGTCCCAATTTGACAAACATTCCCCATAAATGATTGCCCCTCTGGCCTCAGATACTTTATGTCCAATTGTTTTTTTTACTTCTTCCATTGTTAGCCATCAATTATGCTCCACCCAAAAAACGTATTCAATCTCAATGACACCATCCATACTTATCAAAATTGCACCTCCATTACAATTTGGTATATGGTCCATATTCAATTTATTTCAAGGAACACTTCATCCTTTACAGTCTCATCTTCATTCTTGTCGACACAAAATCCTTCCTTTATTGAAATATTGTGGTATCTTGGTTCCTGTTTTCGTAAAGAATGGTGAACCCCAGATGAGACAAAGAGACTCATCATTTCTCTCTGGTTTTATTGACCCCCCTGATGTTCAAAATCAACAAACATCCACATCATCATGGGTCTTACCTTGCGAAAATTGCAATATCCAATTCCAGTCAAATACTATTGGGATTGATAGGCCATCAATTCCATCAAGTACAAACACTCTTCTTTGGTGTTCATTTTAGGTTCCAGTGAATTTTCTCTTCAAAGAAACACTTTATTGTTATTGATGCCCCTAAGGGCGATGCATATTTCTACTTCATCAATTATCTCACTACAACATCATTAGTCCTCTTATACTTATTATGATCAACTAACATCCCTTAGTATTTTTTCTATTATTGTAAAATATTTTTTTCATCATGGAACAAGCATGGTATATTCTTGCCCCATTTGTCAGGTTTGGACCACTTTTGGACTTCGATAGGCTGGTCAAATATGGAGCACCCAGGTGGAGTTGAGATCACTGATCTCACTGATTTTACGGGCTAGGTGGACCCAGTCAGGCGTCTCTAGTTTTTTTGTAATGGGTTATGGGATGTCGGCCCATGGGGTTTACCCATGATTAGGGTTTTTTTGGTGCATTGTTGAAGCGTTGAACCATGGGTTTGCCCCTGTGCCAACAAATGGTTCTGTTGTCGGGACCTAGAACTGTGATTGTTGGGAACTTAAATAAAGAAAAGAGAAGCTCTGTGCATAGATTTGTTGTTGAAGTGCATAGTACTCTACTTGGATTGCGAAGCTCTGTTCTAAGAAATAAGTATGATTTGAAGAAAAGAGGTAAAGCTTTGTGCTTAGATAAGAAAAAGATAAGTGATAATTTGTGTTTCGAAAGCATGAATTTAAGTATGTTTAATAGATTTTCGTCCTAGTTTGAAGGCTAGGGTGTAGTTGAAAGAAAGAGTTGATCTGAATAAAGTTAATAGAAATGAAGAAAGATATGTTATTCCTATGCATAGAAAGAGTTTTTGGACTAATAAGTGGATGCAGGAACCTAGAGTTTTTTTTTGCAGAGTGCAGGTCCGACACTGTGATCCTAGTGTGTAGTACAAAAGAAGTTGGGCAAAATTTAAAAGGAAAAGAGGATTGACATTGTGTTATAATTATAGAAGACTGGGACATCTTGCTAAGGAATGCCTTGGCATAGGTCCTATTTTTCTCTGTTGTAATATTGTTGTTCATGAGGTTGAGGATTGTCCAAGGATGATTGCTAAAGTTGAA
>CBVK0100211225.1:0-15629 GCA_900067695.1 Picea abies | reverse complement strand
TACTGAAGGTGTTCGTCCTCTGTTGGAATACCTGTGTTGTCGAACAATATAAAACAATCAAACCCCAATAGATCACTCCCCGACTCGATCCGGAGTCCAAGGGGTTCCATCAATGCCTCTGCATCCTCGAGGTACGAAATCCTGCACACTCAGTAAGACCGAGTCAATAGCACATGTCTATGTCAATGCAACAAAACAACACGACATCAACCCATAACACCTCATAATCAAAGTCAATGTGTTAATAGCATAATAATCTGGATCACTTGCGAGCAAGTGTCCTCAAAGAATAAGTTCGCTCAGTGCACAAGAGTGGGATGTTACATACACCCCCTCTTGGTCTAAACTTCATCCCGAAGTTTCACAGTATAAGTGCTGAAATAATTTATATCATAGTATCATAATTCTATCTATCAAACAAAAATTGAAACCGTTGGCGCATATCATATGCATCCTCCCAGGTCACCGAGTGCGGACTATAGTTGTCCCACTAGACCTTGACCTGATCTATTGTTCGACGCCATATCTTTTGAACGCGATGATCCATGATGCGGATTGGCTCAGCCATGAGCACTCCTCATCCGATACCTGCAAGGAACTCATGTCAATAACATGTGTAGGATCACTAATATAATGTCTCAAAACAAATACGTGAAAAACATCGTGCATATGCCTCAAAGAATCAGTCAAGGCTAGTCGATAGGCCACGGGCCCTTTTCTCTCCACAATCTCGAAAGGTCCCATGAACCTAGGAGAGAGTTTAGCTCCCTTTCCAAACTTGATTGAGCTCTTATGCAGTTTAACCCGCAAGAAGACTCGATCGCCAACCTCATAACTACAGTTGATATGGTGTGCATCGGCATAACTCTTCTATCGATCCTGCGCTTCTTTAATCCTTTGTCTTATTGTGTGCATTTGCTTTTCCATTTCTTGGATCACTTCTGGGCCCACCAGGACCCTATCCTCAAGACGATCCCAATTCAAAGGTGTCTGACATGATCGCCTGTAAAGAAACTCGAAACGCGCCATCTTAATGGTGCTTTGGTAACTATTGTTATAAGCGAATTCCACCAGTGGCAAGAATTCTTCCCAATTCTTTTTTTGGTCCATCACGTACATGCACAACATGTCCTCCAAGGTCTGGTTCATTCGTTCAGTTTGCCCGTCAGTCTCCAGGTTGTTAATGCTCTGTAATTTTCCCAAGGCTGCGGAGGCAGTCACAGAGGTAACCTCGAACCACTTGGAGTCTTGGATCTATCCCTCCAAGACTCAGAGAGGGATCTCTCTTTTCGATTTAACTTGATTTGTATGGGATGGATGTTAGGCTAGCTATGAAAGTATGGGGTTTTTTTTATTTTTAAATGGTTAGTTTGGGACAGCAAGGAGGGCCATTGGGCAAATGGGGTCTGTGCTTAAATATGTGATTCACTCTCAGATCTGGACAAAGTTCTTACACAGGTAAAGGTAGCAGAAGTGTTGGATCAAATTAAGTTTGAATGGTGTCGATTTGAGGAAGAACTAGGAGAGGAAAAAGCGAGCAAATGAGTAGTTAAGAATTCATAAACTGAACTTTTTAGAGGAGAAACATAAAGATTATCACAAGATCAGATGCAGAGTATTTTACAATAAATTCTGCTCTGTTATTATCTTCTGACAATAAGAATCGAAAACAAGTGAAAAGATAACAGGAAAAATACTTAACAGAGAAAGAAACGCCACCAATACATCCGTACAAGAATCCTGTAAAAAAAAAAAACATGCCCATTACTAATTGATCATTTAATGATTACAAAAAAAGTTTTCTAGCCAAACATAACCCACGGTCCAGCAAAATAAAAACACCCCCTCACAGGTCGAACCAAAAGGGAAACTTCACCCAGGCACAGGTACCAGACCCCAAGGTGATCACTAACTATAAAAGGGCCACCTTCGAATTCCAGACGAAGGACGTGCATCTGACCGATCAAATGGATCTACACAAGCAGACAGGCGAAATGGTTTTCTATACATTGGCGTATGCTTCCACTTCTGTGTCCAAATTGCAGGTGTCCCTGAACAATGTTCAAACACAACTCAAGTTGGAGAAGATATCGTCCTTTGCAAAGGACAATAGGATCAAGACTTTGGAGGAGCTGGTCCTCAAGATCGGTTACGATCCTTCAAACGTGAAAGCAGCTGAGGAAATGATAAAGAAGAAGAATTCTGACATAGCATCCTTGAGGAAACAACTGAAACTCCCGCCCACAGAGGATTCGCAGGCGAAGGAGATAGCAGAGAAAGAAGGAGAGAAAGATGAAATGCTCAAGCTGCTCATGGAGCAGAATGCCCAGCTTAAAGAAATGGAAGCTGAGATGGAGAAGTTGTTAAAAGAGAAAAAGAAACTAAAGCCAATGGAAGTCATTCCATTGAGTGCTATTCCAATTTCAGGAGTGAGCACAGCATCAGTGACAGAAGTCCCATCCGCGACTCCATTGACATCCCAGGAGAAGACAACCGACTTGGCTAAGTCCATGGAAAAGATGAACCTGTAGGAAACAGAGATCAGTAGGCTAAAAAAGGAGATTGAGAACCTTTAGGAACTCAAATCTTCCTTCCAGACCAGCCTCTCCAAGGAAAAGCAGGTGACAGAGCAGCTCAAGCAGGAGCTACAGCAGCTCCAGAAGCAAACAGTGGCAGGAAAGACTTTGGCCGAGGTTAAAGAGAGTGTATGGAAAGACATCACTAAGTCCATGAACGAGATATGGCCCATGATCCAGATCATGTTCGAGCAGAATGAATTGGTACAGAGAAGCAAACAGGACATCGAGAAGATCAAAGTAGAATTGGGAGACATGCCAACACAGGTGAACGAGATCATCAAGTTCCTTAATTCTAAGACCAGGGAAGAGCTGGAAGAACTGAAAATTGAAGACAGAACAGAGACCATCCTTGAGGTCAAAAGAGTTTTGACCAAGAGAGGATTAATGCTTCAGCTGGAAGAAAAGGTTCAGGCCATGGAACTAGGGGTACAAAGATTCTTCAGTAAGATTGAGGCTCTACAGAAGAAAGGTCTGGCTGGTCTGAAGGTAATCAATGATAAATTGATGACACTCCCAGACTACAAGAAGAGATTGGCCGATGTGGCTAAGGACAGTTCAAAGTTTACAGGCATTCAAGGGAGCATCACCGGCAAAGTGTTTCTAGATGCTCTTCAGTGGGACATCAGTATCCAACACGAGATTCGGTACATATTCCTCACCAAGCCTACCTTCGCCAAGTACACAAAAATGGACGAAGTGTATCGAATGCTACTCAAAGTCAACGTGCCCAGTCATCTCCGATGGGAGGAACTCTGTGATCTGATCGAGTAGTTGATGAGCTGTCCCAGTCCAGTCATTTTTTCAGTTAGATGAGGTCGTACAGAGGCTTCATCAACGGCCCACCCAAAAATCAGCGTGCAATTACACCACATCATCAATCAGTTCCTAGATTTAGGAAATTTGTTAAGTTAGTTAGGCTAAAAATAGATTTAGCACATCATGATCATTAATGACAAGATTGTTTGTAATTTGAGTTATAAATACTTCATCTTTCGAAGTATTGAGGGTTTTTTATCTTCACACCCTGACGCTATCAGACTGTAATATTTTTGAAGAGATCTTCCATTAATAAAAAGGAGACACTTTTACAGGATTCTTGTGTGTATTCACTAGTGATGTTTTTCTCTCTAAGTTGAATGTTATTCTTGCTTTGTTATCATACCGTTTTCTGAAATCTAATCTTTAAGAGTAACGAATGTTGCAGGATTTATCTCGTATACCCTGTTTCTGACTCGAAAGATCTTAGTGTTTTATCTTCTGGTGTTTTCAATAAAGAAATTCTTAACTGCTTCTTTGTTGAAATTATCTTTCTCATATTTTCTGCTATTCATCATTTATGTTATTAAAGAATCCAGTGATTATATTATCTCGCCCTGTGAAAGTTTTCCTTTGCGTTTCTGGTTCGGATTTCATATTTTATTAAAACACAGACCCCATAGCCCAATGGATGTGTAGACTATCTCAACCAATTCAAAAAAACACTTTGACAACAAAACCGACCTATTTCTTTACCTAGCCAAATATTTAAAAGTGGAAACATAGCTAAATCATATAGAGAGATCCCTCTCTGAAGTTGGAAGGGCTAGATCCCAACTTCAAAAGTGGTTGGATAAAGTTACCTTAGTAGATTTCTTCTGCTATCAACCTCTAGGAAATTTACCAAGTGCTAACACGAGTGGTATGCAGTACTGAATTTAAGTTGGGTTCCCAAGGCCTCTTGGAAACTTGTCCAAAATCGTCCAGTAAACACTGATCCACGATCGGATATAATCCCCTTAGGCACGCCATGTAGCCTCATAATCTCACTGATGAAAACTCTAGCTATGTCAAGCACCTGATACATCGTACGCAAAGGAATAAAGTGAGCACTCTTTGTCAGAGTGTCTACTACTACGAAAATCAAGTCATGTTTCCTTGTCGTCAATGGAAATCCAACAATAAAGTCCATTGAAATAACCTCCCATTTCGATTCTAGAATAGCGTGTGGTTGTAGTAATCCTATTGGATTTCTATGTTCAGCCTTTACGTGCTGACATTCTAGACATCTGGCCACATAGTTGACTATATCTGCCTTCATTCCCTTCGAGAAAAATAAGGGTTTAAGGTCTGCCCTCATCTTTGTGACTCCTGGGTAAGCCATGTACACTTCTCTATGAGCCTCATTTAGGATCAAACTCCTAAACTCGTCATTCTGTGGTACGTAAATCTGACTTTTAAACCTCAATAATCCATCGTCGTCAAATGTAAATCCTTCAAATCTTGGTACCGTCATTGTGTTTTGTCCAATAAAACCCTTGACCTCTCTGTACTAGTCATCATCACACTATAAAGTTAGAATCTTTTCACATAGATTCGTCTGAAGAGGAAACACCGAAAATATGTGTGGTCTTCGATTCAATGCATCTGCCACTCAGTTCACTGTTCATTTTATGTAAGTAATTTTGAAGTCGTACTCGCTAAGTAATTCCAACCAACGTCGTTGTCGTGCGTTCAGGTCGCTTTGCGTAAAGATGTATTGTGGTCCAAAGTGGCCAGTCCTTAGTTCAAATTGTCTTCCAACAAGGTAGTGTTTCCAAACCTTTAAGGAATATACGATGGCTAACAACTCCAAATTTTGTGTCCCATAGTTCTCCTCATGCCTTCTCAGTTTCCTCGAGATGTACGCAATAACTTGACCGTCTTGCATCAAGACTCTGCCTAAGACTTCCTTGGATGCGTCAGTGCATACCAAGAAGTCTGCGTCCATGTCAGGGACTTTTAGTATCGATGTTGTTGTCAACAACTCCTTGAGCCTCCGAAATGCTTCCACGCATTTCTCAGTCCAAACAAACTTCTTGTTTTTCTTCTGCAATTCTGTGATCGGATTTGCTATCTTCGAAAATACGTCGACGAACCATCGATAGTATCCTGCTAAAACCATGAAGCTACGCACTTCCAGAACATGAGTCAGCGTAGGCCATTCCATAATAGCCTTGACCTTTGCTGGATCCACAGTGATACCTTCGTCGAAGATGACATGCCCCAAGTAGTGAATCCTTGATTGATAAAATGAGCATTTGGACAACTTCCCATACAATTTGTGCTCTCGCAAACACTGTAGTACCAAGCGTAAGTGCTCGTCATGCTCCTCCATCGTCTGAGAGTAAATCAAAATATCGTCAATGAATACTTGGATGAACTTGTCCAAGTACTCGCAGAACACCCCGTTTATCAAACTCATGAATACCCCTGGGGCGTTCGTCAGTCCAAAGGGTAAAATAGTAAACTCGTAATGTCCAAACCTTGTCTTAAAGGTGGTCTTAGGGACGTCATCCTCATTAATCCGTAACTGGTGGTATCCTGATCGCAAGTCAATATTTGAGAACACCGTCGTGCCCTTCATTTGATTGAACATATCATCAATTCTTTGCAATGGATATGGATTATTGATTGTTGCCTTGTTCATCTGACAGTAGTCAATGTAAATCCTCCACGACTCATCCTTCTTTCATATGAAAATAGTAGGTGCACCCCACGGTGACACACTTGGATGTATCAGTCCTAGGTCTAGCAATTCTTTCAGTTGCATTCTCAACTCCTGTAACTCCAGGGTCGACATCTGATAAGGCGTTCTCGCTATCGGTTCAGTCCCCAGTTTTAGGTCTATGGTAAACTCTAATTCCCTCTCCGGTGGCATCCCATGTAACTCCTCCGGAAAGACGTCTGCAAACTCTCTCACCAAAAAAAGGTGTTCTAGACCTTCCACTACTCCCTTCTTGTTTAACACAAGGATCACATAAAGCTTACATCCCTTGCGCATGCTCTTTCGAAGCTGCAAGAAAGAGATGAACCTCAGGGAAACTCCATGGTTCCGTCCTAGAATCACACATCTATGTCCCTTATCATCGACCAAGCTCAATCGTTTCATCTTACAGTTGAGTATCGCCTCATGCAATTCCAACCAGTCCATATCGATAACGTTGTCATAAGATCCTAAGATTATGACGTACATGTTGGCCCTTGTGACAAACTCTCCCAGGTTAAGGATACATCCCACAATCTTTCCTCCAACCTTTTGTTTGGCTCCAGAAGCCATCTCTACGAAGCTAAACTCATCTTGTTCAACTGCCTTTACCTTAATCCTTTTTAGTGCCGCACCAGAAATGAAACTCTCGGTAGCACCGGGATCTATCAAAATATTAAGGGTCTGGTCAACGACGGTACCTGACGTTTCAAGCGCAGTCAACTGGTGCTCTGCCTGGCGGTTATTCACCACTGCATGAATCCGATGGGCCTTGCCCAAATCTCTCACGATAGTGGGTCTGGCTGATCCAGATGCTCTAGTCCTCTCCATAGGGAATTCATGATGGTAGTGTGGCTCCCCACACGTCCAACACCCCTTCTTCGGTCCAATAATATTGGTACCCGAAGTAGAATATGACGGCCCACTGGCCTGGAATCCTGGTTTGTTCTACTGAACAGACCTAAACTGATGTTGTTGCGATTGATGCTGCTATTGATGCTGTGGTCCCTGATAAGGTGTTCGTTGTTGAGGCGTCGGTCATCGAGGTGTAGTGAAAGTGGATCCCCTTTGGAAGCCACGATATTCAGGCGTACGTCTGGCTGGTGTCTGATGCTGCTGCACACCAGATGACACCTACCTTGCTGGTCTCGCTAGAGTCCTACTCTGACCCCTGTTGATAAGCTCCTCCTCTGCTATGAGGGCCTTCTAGACGACATCATGCAAGGTTTGAGGCATCATAATCCTAACCTTTGCACGTATGCTTCCATTAAGGCCAAACATGAACTTGTTGACCATAAGTTTCTTCATGTTAAGATGCAGAGCATATCGGAGCAACTCCATAAAATGGGCCTTGTACTCAGGCACCGTACGATCGCCCTATCGTAAGGCATTGAACTCGTTGAGCTGACGCTCAATAAATTCCTCTAATAGGTACCTCTCTCGGAACTGTTCCTCGAATAGTTCCCATGACACGTCTTCGACGACCATGTTCAGTTGTGGCAGGAGCATCTTCCACCATAGAAGAGCACTCCCCTTCAGTTGAAAGACTTCCATGCAGACCTTCATGTTGGAGGTATAGTCGCGAAGTGCAAAGCACATCGTCATATTCTCCAACCATGCTTCGGAGGCTACGTCGTCCAGGGCACCAAAGAACTCGGGAAATTTGACCTTCTCAAGCTCACAGTGAATGCTACCAGCACCGACTAGTGTGTGTGGTGGACCCTTAGGGGTTGTCGGCGCTCTAGCCTCATCTTTGTCCAAACGGTTGATCAATGCCTCAAACATGAGATAAAAAGATCTCATCATTCCAACCACATCACCTACTTCTATATGCTCCTGCTCGACAACATGTTCGTCTCTCTGGGGTTTGGACCCCTCAAGCATGGATGTTGCTGGAGGCGTCGTGCCTCCTCCCCTAGCACCCTGTCATCTGTCTTCGCGACGTCCTCTAACCATGATTACCTGCACGATTACAAGTCAACTTAATTAGCAAATTATAATAAAATATCATAACAACGAAATTCGTAGTGATCCCAATTCGTGGGTTGAACCTCTCTCTGATACCATATGTAACGACCCCTTCGTTACGGCCATGGGCGAATAATTTTTTTTTGGTTGTTTTTTATAAGAATTAAGAGGAAAGAAGGTAATGACAAAAATGGTTTAACCACACCACAGACGACGAACAAAAGCACGCAACCCAGGAAACTATGACTCCACTCACTAGCACAAGGGAAACTGGACAAACATGTGCATAATAACAAGGAGGAACGACTACCTGCCCGACGTGACAAGACACTCCTACACTCTAAGGGACAATTTCCCCTTCCCGACACAATAACACTGACGAACAAGACTAGAACCTCAAGGCGTGTGAACCAAACGCACAAAGGTGTTCCACCCATGCGCCCAAGCAACTTACCACGCTTGACAACACTCCCCAACATGCATCGACTCCAGCTAGGTTTTCGTTCGCCGCTATCCCATTGGGTGTTCCATGATCCCCTCATCAGGAATCATGTCGTACCCCAAGTGATAGATGCATCGACAACCTTGGCACCACTCATCCTATCAGGACCGAGGACTCTAGATAAATCCTACGCGCTAGAAACCAAATACCGAAAGGAAAACCACACCCATACCCCAACAACAGGTCGACGAAATGACAAAGGACGAAGACAAGGGATGATGCAAGCCAATACACGACATTGTCCCCGACCCAACCAATCACCCATTCTAAACCAGTCAATGATTACAATCTAATTTAACATGGGTTACATTCTAAATGGGGCACGTCAAAGTTACAATTCGTCAATAATGCACCCACTAATTTAACGTTAATACAATCAATATAGCAAGTCTAAGTAATCAATACTAAAACTATAATTATAAATACCATCTAACGTCCATTATAATCAATTTAGCAAGTCTAAAATTGGCAATCTATTATTTACTCACCAACCTAATTTTAATCATTATTACAACCTAAATGGACAATTCTATATTAATCCAAAATCTCCATCCAACTAGCCATTAACTTGAATAACAATATTAACAATCTTAATGTAGGATGTTACCATTATAAAACTTATGAACAATTTAATCTCAACATGTAGTCCAGCTATATCGACCGAACCAACAATACTAGCTGTCTATTATCATTGAGAAGGAAACTGCTATCTACTAACATCGTTGTAGCAATATAACAAGGCAATTAACATAGCAGTTACCTAATGATTAAACTAGCAATAACAAGGCAATTTACATGATTGTTATCATAACAAGTAATATAGCAATAATAAGACGATTAACATGTTGATTAACATAACAATTAATATAGCAGTAACAAGGCAATTACATGACTGTTAACATAAAAATTAATAGTGCAATAGGAAGGTGATTTACATAACTGTTATCATAACACATAATATAGCAATAACAAGGCGATTAAGATGTTGTTTAACATAACAATTAATACAACAGTAACAAGGAAATTTATATGACTGTTACATAACAATTAATACCGCAATAGGAAGGTGATTTACATAACTGTTATCATAACAAGTAATATAGCAATAACAAGATGATTAACATGTTGTTTAACATATCAATTAATACAACAGTAACAAGGAAATTTATATGACTGTTGCATAACAATTATTAGCTCAATAACAAGGCAATTACATATTGTTAACCATTTAACTTGCTGCAACAATTAATCAATAAGAATGGATTTGTTGATCATTAACTCACTGTAGCAAATAACATGGCAATTAATATGACAAATAATATAGCATTTAACATTGCAATTTAACATGGAAATTAACAGTAAGAAGGAAACTGCTGACCATTAATATTGTTGTAGCAATTGTTTTGGCAATTAATATAGCATTTATCATTGCAATTAACATGGTAATTAATATGGCCAGTAGCATCGTTGTGGTAATTAAAGTTTGGCAGTGAGAACGCTGGGTATACACTCTAAGTGAAGGAGCATAAAAGGACAATACAAAACTGCAAAAGGATCAAATCATGGTCATTCAACAAAAACTCAATCAACATTTAAGGCAATTTCGTGTCTATTCCAACAAACACAGTCATCATTCTAACTAGAAATTTGTGTCCCTTCAACAATGAACTTAGTCAATCAATTTAATGGAAAATTCGTGGTCATTTCAACGGCAATCTCAGTCACATTTTAAATGGAAAAATCGTGGGCATTTCAACAGCAACTCAGTCAACTTTAAAAAGGCAAAAACGTGGGCATTTCAACAACAATCTCAGTCACGCTTTAAATGGAAAAATCGTGCCCCGGATGGGGTGCCATGTCGAAAAGGGAGGACATGCGGACACGAGCTAGGCAGTGACATTAATAGTGGCCATCGGCTCCCATCTCCTCACCATTAAAGATGGGAGTGAGCCCGAGAAGCCAAAACTAGGAGATGAGCCCTCTCACACGCGTGAAGAGGACGATAGACCAACGCACTAAGAATTTAGCCTTAATGTCCAAGGCTATCACGGTCACCCTCATCCTTATCAGCTGCCTTGACGGAAATGTGAGGCATTTGGAAATTGAATGGTCGAACATTGAACCTTTGGAGTGTTGGAGCAGGGACACTCATCCAGTCGGCATTTCGGCCATTGCTCTTCTTTTCTCCATGCCGAGAGCATAAGGACAGCCTCGCAGAGGTGCGGCGTGGTATGCTTCTAACTCCTGCAGGAAACAACAGAAGAAATTCTAAAAAGCATTGGCTATAACATGCACTCAGAGAACCAGGAAGCCTGGGAGAACTGGAACACCTCCCATGGCGTATGTGGAGGAGACTGTTCCGGACGAACCCATCCAAGATTACCCATAACATCTCCTCTTCACTGTCCCGGATAATTGGGATCCCCCCACCTGTTTCGAGAACGATGCCAAGCCTCCTGATCCAGGAATGACACACAATTCTAGGGAAGATGACCCAGCAGAGGATTACACAACTTTCTATGTTGAGGAAGAACTCCCGGACAGCACAGAAGAAAAGGCCAATACAACTAGCAGCGAACCTCCAGAGGAAGTGGCATAGCAGGACAAGTAGCAGGGACATCAAGTTGGCAACGTAAACGAAAGAAAAGGGGAGACCTACACACAGAAGCTAATTCACCTTTCCTCTGCGCAGGAAGAATGACAGGACCAGCCTCCATTCATCCACCCAGAGTACCTGGAACTAATCTTTGAAACGCATAGCATGGTAGAAGACCAAATCTTTAGGGCCATCCAAATCAACAAACGCCTCGATATGATTTACATTGCTTACTCCAGTACATCCCCACGACAACAATGCCCTACGTGCGCACAGGCCTACACGATTCTAGTCAGACCGAGAAAGATTGGCAAGGATGATGAGAACACCAGATAAAAGGTTTTGTGAATGTGCATAGTTAGAAATTTTCTTTTGTTTCAAACCAGAGCTTTAACTCAGTTAGAATATAGCAATGTTGTCGGTAAAAAGTTAAGGAACAGACTTAAACTAATGGCATCCATGCGTCCTGGTTTTCTCTGAGCAGGAAGGCAGACTGGTTATTTTTGTTTGAAAACAAGTGGCATGGACCGACCAGCTATCTCGGTTTCCTCTTTAGGCGGGATAGCTAGCACTCCAACAAGACTTTGTAAACATGCAACTTCAATATAACAGGATCCTCCTTTTTTACTTTAAAAAAAAAATTTGAAAAATCGTGGGCATTTCAATAGCAACTCAGTCAACTTTTAAAAGGCAAAAATGTGGGCATTTCAACAACAATCTCAGTCATGCTTTAAATGGAAAAATCGTGGGCATTTCAACAGCAACTTAGTCAAATTTTAAAAGGAAAAAACGTGGTTTCCCTTTTTCATTGCCTGGATGCCAAATGCAAACGCATACAGGAATAACCAAAACGCTTTCCCTTACCAGGATACCAATTATAAAAATGCAGACAAGGAAATGAATTTGTTTTTCCATTACCAAGATACTAATACAACACAGACATGAATAACAAAAAAAACGTTGTTCCATTTCTAGGATACCCTATATAAAACGCAGATAGGAAATTAAATCATTTTTCCATTGCCAGGATACCAAATATAACGCAGACAACAGTAAGAGAACCGCAAGGATCCATTGGGAAAATTAATTGAAATGATCACATACATTCTATCATTCAAGGCGCAGAGAAAAACCAACAAGGACGCAAGATAATCCAATACACAGAGGTCTTTTCTAGATGGCGCAAGTCAAAACAATCAGCCAAGGACAACAATGGAGGTAGATGGCTGACAGGAACATCCTTCGCTCATCATCCACGCACAGAAATGTAGGGCATTGAGATCCATAGGTCTATTAACGTCGAAGCAACGATTGTAGATCAGCCTCTTGGCCGACTGCTCAGGCGAGGACTGATGAGTTAGGGACGAAAGGAAAAAACAACCATAATCTTCACAAATCAATACACCAAAGGGTGGTCAAGACATGTCGGGAATCGAAGGTCATGGGAGTCAATCAATCATCAAGCTATAGGATATGGAAAAATTTAGTCATCAACTAGAACGCTAAGACAATCAATTTCCTTACCCAATTAAACATGCAAATCCAAAGCATAAATCATACTACAATCTACCATGCAAAAATAAAGAAGGTGTATCATTGCCTGATCGCCCACTCTGAGTTGATGTCTCATGCACTCCGTGCAATTCTCGCTTGCCGACTGACGAGACTTCACCGGTACCTCCCAACCAATGCTAAGGGTACTCCTCTTCCCCCTTAGCCCCCCAAGCCGCAAAGGGGGCACACACACTAACCAGAGAATCAGCTAGCTCCCAGCTCGCCTCGTAAGGCCGAGCTACCACTCCTCATAGAACTGGGTATACCAACTCCCACAAGCTAAGTCATTCAAGTATAGATTTCTGCAACGTAACGTTACGCAAAACAGAAAGAATCCATCATCCTTCTCCTCCCTCCATTGAATAGAGTTTTGAAGTCCCTTACTTTCCCAAAATTCCATTTTATTTAAAGTTTAATAAATTAATTCATAAAAATCCTCCCTGTACATGTGTCACGCATCCCCTTCATTCCTCCAAAAACTAATTTCTTTAATTAATTAATTATCCTTATTTCCCTCACCCACCTAGAGTCACTCCTAGAATCGCTCCTAGGTGTCCCCAAATTCTCTTACAGGTTTTAATGACTTTCCCTATTATTAATTTGCTAGTTCAGTATCAATTAGAAAGTTCTTAAATGGTAAATACCTTACTAAGTTGGACTAACTGCTTTTTCCTAGTGTTTCCCCTTTCTTTTAAGGTTTTCGTTTTTTCCTAGTTTCCTAATTATTTTAGATTTCTCATTTTTCCCTTTTTAATTAAACTCAAAAAGGCATTTAAAGAAACTTACCCTTTCCCTCCCTTCCCCTCCCCCCTTTTTAATGAATTAAATTTTTAATTAGCATAAAAAGTAAAACAATCATTCCCCTTTTTAAGTTTTATCCCAAAAGAATTTTATAAAACACTTAATTGCTTACACCTTCTTGTCACAAGGTTAATGAAGATTATCTTTATTATTATTATTATTATTTTTTTTAAAGGTAAAATTTTACCACCAGCAAAGATTGGACCTAGACCTTAATTTCCTATGCGGGGCGACACATTTTTATTTTAAGGGAAAGGTTTCAAATATTCCTTAACACTTTATTGTCCTAAAGCCATCTAGGTTTATTCATTTATTAAATAACCACGCGATGTTCCCTTCAAGACGCACTAGGTTCTCCAAGGGTGCCACTCGCCTCTCTTTGTTTCTCTTGCGTGACGTGCCCTTCAGGATGCACCAAGTGCTCCAAGGGTGTCACTCGCCTCTTTCCATTTTTCTTGCGTGGAGTTCCCTTCATGACGCACCACGTTCTCCAAGGGTACCACTCACCTCTTAAATGACTTGTTAGACATTAATAACCCCTGGAGTCAACACTCCGCCAGGTGATCTTGTGGGAGACTAAGAGCATCTAAGGAATAAGGCCCTTGCCTTATTGTGCACCCCTTAGAATCATCGTGAGCAACTATCACAACCTGCCCTCATGGCATTATGGTCCTCTCGAAATAGGTAATCATTAACTTAAAGTTCAAGCCATGGAGAGAGTGCTAGTAGGCTGTGGCAGGGCTATTGTCGACACCTCTCCCTCAACATCTCTGGTAGTCCTGCGTAACCCCTCTACTCCACATATGAGTCTGGTCGACAAACTGTCATCAGCCTGCATCATCAATGAATCATTTCAAAAATATATCCATAATCATATCGTCTAATCAGATGCACTAATATCACATATAAAACAATCAAACCACAATATTTCACTCCCCGACTCGATCCGGAGTCCAAGGGGTTCCATCGATACCTCTGCATCCTCAAGGTCCAAAATCCTGCACACTCAGTAAGACCGAGTCAATAGCACCTGTCTATGTCAATGCAGCAAAACAACATGACATCAACCCATAACGTCTCATAATCAAAATCAATGTGTTAATAGCATAATAATTTGGATCACTTGCGAGTAAGTGTCCTCAAAGAATAAGTTTGCTCAGTGCACAAGAGCGGGATGTTACAAATTGGCCTGTAATTGTTGGTTGGAAGAATCTCGTGTTTCACCACATACAAGAGATGTGTTGCGACGAAGAATAGCATGAAAACAATATGAAGAACATCCAAAACATACATTTCCAATGACACAAATAGAATTGTTCAATAAGTTCAAAGAAGAGCACAAATAAGTTAAAATTTTCATCAATACATTTGTGCAACAAAAACCATGGTTTGTTAGACCCGTCATTGTTCGTGACACTTGTTGTTGTCGTTATCATGTGAAATTTGAGTTGTATTATGACACTTTTTTGGATTTTGGTAAAACGTTATGGCTAGGTTCACCTCCTCCTTCCACATCCATGCTTTTATATCTAAAATTCTATGTGAAAGAGAAGTTGATGATTTATTTTACAAAAAAAAAAAATGTGTTGGTAGAAATAAATGTGATCGTTGTGGAAATCTAAGTTTGTTTAATTCAAAGTATCATATTGATATGAATGACCAATCATTTTTTAATATAACAGTCAATCGGAAGAGATATGAATATATCAACATCATGGCTCTACATTCTTCAAATTTTATTTCCAAAATGATTGATTTGAAGGTAGATAAAATCTGTGTGATAGATTTTTTGAAGAAGTTTGAGAAAGAAATTTATAAATACACCAATCATTCACATAGAGATCGATGGAAAGATCTACAATTCAAACAATCCCGTGAAGTGTTTCTACCAGGGACAATTTTTTCTATAGTTGATTTTACAGAGAATTACACATTCGCTGCACACAAAAAAATACAGAGTGAATACTATGATTATGATCAAGTCACGATATTTGTCCACATTCTATATAGACATTCTCAACGGAGTCTTGATAACATAGAAAACACCAACGACAATCAACGTGTTATTAAATAATATCACTTTTATATAAGTGATGATCGAGCACATGACACACATTATGTACAACA
>CBVK0100211222.1:0-10888 GCA_900067695.1 Picea abies | reverse complement strand
TTTAACTTTTCCATTCGAATTTGCATATAATCCTTTATCATAGCTCAAACATATAACTTCTTTCCCTTTAGGATTTTTTCATAAGTTTTTTTCTTGTTTTGATCATGCTACCATTAAAATATCTCTTTCATATATGTGGTTAGGTAATTGATCATAAGCATTAGTGACATGGTTAAATCATATCAACTGTAAATAACATTCTCCTCATAACCATAAAAATGTTTTGGATCGCAAAAATCATTCCACAAAATGCATCATCCACCTATTACCATGTCAAAATGAAACCAAGATTGCAATTTAAATAATGTAGGACTGTGTAGGAAGCATAAAAAACAACAACAAAAAATGTGTGATATGTCTATCCTTGCACTTCTAGTCTACAAGGGGGTCCCACCTACTAGTATTATATTATTAGCATAGTTAAATAATAGGGCTTTAGCAATACTTTGTAGGCAGAATTCATCGTTACAATTTTAATCGTCAACAAACTAGGGACTCCACAAGGAAATCTATTTCCAACAGATTAAGAACTCAGAATGTTTGGTTTCGCATACCAATAACATTAGATCAAGAAGATAAAAATCATAATTATTATGCAACAAGGGTAAGTGAGCGGATTTAATGGAAAAATGACCGAGAATTTGGGAATAACTCATGGAAAGTGTTAAGTATGAGGGGGTTTATCCCTGTAAGCATAATCATTCAACTAAATTTTTTTCTTGACTTCATGCAATTTTTTTTTATGAACTTTCTCTTTTAAATATCAAAATGGATGAAGAAAAGGAAAGAAAAAGCAGGATAAAACCAACTGTCTCATAAAACAACAGTGAAAACAGATAACAATTTCAATGCTGCCTTCAAAGGGAAATTACAACCGTGTAATCTTGATTGTTATTGATTAACAATACTTTGCAGAAGTGTCGCTGTGGAAAAAACTGATCCAACATTTTATTTTTGACAAAAATTGAAGTCAAAAGAACAAAAGCAAGAAATGTCATAACATAAATGAAACAACAAGATTGAAATAAGAAGAAATGAAATGACAGAAAATGAAATAGCAGAAATGGAAAACTACTAAATGTAAAATCATAAATGAAAACTACTATAATATATAAACATTCCAAACAATGTTAAGCTCTTCAAGTTGGTTCCACGTAATGTTTTAAGTGGGAACCATTAGTGTTGTAGGAAAACAATTGCTCTTGTAAGTCCTTTAGAATATAGTAATTTGCACACATGATAAAAGAGATCTTAAAAGGACCCAACCATAATTTTTGAAACTTTGAATGTCCTCCTCTATCAACATGAAATGAATCCCACAACGATACCTTCTCATTGACTTTAAATTTGACAACTTTTACACTCTTGTTGAAATATTTTTTAACAATCTATTTTCTTCTCTTTATATTATTCAAGGCAAATGCCCTTTGCTCCTATACAGCCAAAAGTGCATTCATTCTTTGAGAAACATCAAAAGAATTTAATTCTTAGACCCATAACATTAATATTAAGGAGGACAATTCCATCTCAGTAGGAAGAATATATTATTGACCATAAACAAGCTGGAAAGGAGTGTAACCAGTGCTCACCTTGGTGGTAGTTCGATCTTCCCAAAGGGCGTAAGTGAGGAGAGTCTACCATTGATGAGGCTTATCTTCGATGAGCCTTTTGATGATTCTTACCAGATTATTGTTAGTAGAATCGACATGCACATTTCCTTGGGGGTAATAAGATGATGAGGTAAAATGTTTAACCCCCAACTTAGCTAAAAATTGGGTCAGCGTAGTGATGCAGGAGCATTGTTGACAAGCGTGAAGAGGCAGGACCACTCAATACATGAGAGTTCTTCCAGAAATTCAACATTGACAGTTGCGGCCGATTTTGAAATCTTCCTTAACTCAGTGCCATAATTTACCTTTGGATGCACGCTTGAACTAGTGTCGAATTATACCCATTGAGGCACCTTTTGAAAATCACAAGCGGAGCAGGAGTTTCCACTATGGCTCTGAAGTGTGACTGGACTAAGATAACATAGGATGAATTTTAGAGTAAGCAAGTGAGCAGAAGCCCCAAGCTTCAAAATCCATTGTAATCAGAATATGTTCTGGTAGCCGTTTTGGCACTTGGGAATATAACAGAAGGAAAATTGATCCAAATGCATGTGTATGAATGTTATTTGCGATTTCCTGTTATTTTTGTTTTCATGAACAAGTGAATGAATCTCCACAGAGGAGAATGGAACTGTGACTGTTAGTTTTCAGTTTCAATTGTTTCTCTTCATTTGAAGCTCTGTAAGGTGTGCATCGAGCTAGAGAGGAATGAAAGGAAATTGGGAGGAATTTCTCTGTGAGAAATATCGTGGATCTGAGTTATTGAAATCCCTCAGACGCAAGGAGTGCACGGGAAATCGAAGTCTGAACCAGAAAAATCTCAGGAGGAACAACACGTTGGAAAGTGTTATTGAGATCCAAGAACCCATTCCTTGGAAGAAGCAAAGGCCGAGCCTTCGAAGACTTCAAAAATATTCTGAGTCTGAAGTGAGTGAAAGCTCAGGAGGAGGAACGCGAGACCCCACAAGCCGTTGGATCAAGTGGAGTTACAAGGAGGTTAGTGATGGGGAAGAGATCTGACCATAGATCTGGAGGGAATTGTGAGTCATTGATCAAGCGCCTCAAGCTTTCGATATTTTGGCAACCAGGAGTACAAGGGTCAACAGTGTGGGACTCTCGACCGGTGGAACCTCGAAAAGATTGGAGCCGTCAGATCTTTGAGGGCCTAGAGCCGTTGATCTGTAGTGAGGGGAGATTTCACAGTTTCAGTGACTGGGAGGAGGAGTGGACAGCTTCATAAGACGTGAAGTCATGAAATGTGAAACATCAAAATAAGTGTAGCTATCAATCCAAGAGAGATCTGAGCCGTAGATCTTGTGTCATCGGGATTTCAACATTCGTGACTTGGAGGGGTCAGGCGCCTTGTATCACAGGTTCCGATACTGTGAACTATGACACACTTTCATGGTAAATATTGTGGTCATGGGTCTGTGGTCATGTGAGTTGGGAAAAGGGAGGAGAAAACCTTCGTTAGCCATCATTGAAGTTTTGGGACTTGGAGGAGCCAAGGACTCATTGTATTGGAAAGCCCAGGGTCGCGAAACGCGACGTGCCTTTTGGTCCAAGTCCGTGGTCATGCCCATGGTCACGAGGAGTGGAGAGTGTGAGCCTAGCGCTTGGTCGCACAGGAGAACATAGAGAAGGACTTGTGGATTTGAAGAGGGAGTTTCCAGCTCGGAACCAGAAGAGCCATTTCGGCCCCGAACCAGAAGATCCTGACCGGGAGGTCGCGCAGCCCTCAGGAGGGATAGGGGGTCTGCATTGGGTGGTATCAGAGCATAATTTATTCATCTGTAGACTTCAAGCGAAATAAATAGGAAGAGACAGAGAACATGTAGTTGTACTCTGTGTGTGATAAGCAATCAACACAATTTCGCCAAGGAGACGAGAGGCACCTTTAGCCAACCATGCTGTAGAGAGAGAGATGTGAGAACTTCGCGCCAGATTGGAAAAAATGGAAGTAGTGCAGAGAAGAGAACCTGACACTGGAGATGTCAGTGAAGCAGAAAATGAAGAGGTTGAAGTTGAAGGAGAAGATGCGGTAGAGGAACGTTTGTTGAAAGAAGTTTCCAGACTGGGAGGAAGAGCTAAGATAGAGGTTCCCATGTATGAGGGAAACCTAGATGCTGAAGAACTGTTGGATTGGATAAGACCCATGGACAGACACTTCGATTATGAAGACATCGATGAGGAGAAGAAGGTGAGGTAGGAAGTCACCAGGTTAAAAGGACATGCAGTGTTGTGGTGGGATGAACTACAGGTTGAGAGAAGAAGCAAAGACAAACAAAGGATAAAGAGTTGGGAGAAAATGGTAGCCAAGATGAAGGATAAGTTCATACCCAAAGATTATCAGATAAATTTGTTCAGGAAAATGCAGAACCTGAGAAAGAAAGGGATGACAGTTAAGGAGTACACCAAGGATTTCTACCGGCTGAACATTAGAATTGGACAACATGAGAGAGATGAAGAGAAATTTGATAGATATGTAAATGGCTTGAGATATGATATCCAGGATGAGCTCAACATGATGTCAGTGAAAACCATGGAGGATGCTTATCAGTTTTCACTGAAGGCAGAGGAGAAGATGGCTAGAAAACATAACCAGTGAGGAAGAGGTAAAGGTTCGGTACCAAGCAAAATCAAGGGATTCAACTGTGATAGAGCACATCAGTCTAAGGACAAGGCTGAGAAATGACACAATCACTCAGAATGAGGAGGAAGTTCTCGAGAAAGACAGGGTGGTGGAAGAAACTCTTTTAGAGGAAGAGGCAGAGGAGGTGTAAGATGTTATGTCTATGGAAAGACAGAACACATGTATTGGGAATGCCTCAAGAATAAGAAGGAAGGAGGATAAACTCAAATTTTAGAAGCCCAGTGAATAAATGTTGAAGCAGAGGGAGGAGAGGATGGAGCATCCCTAATGTTGAGAAAATTTCTCTTGAAACCGGAGGCAGAAATTGACAAGCCAGTGTAGAGAAAAAATCTCTTCAGGACAGCTTGCAAGACTAAGGATAAAGTGTGCAAGGTGATCATTGATAGTGGGAGTACTAAAAACCTATTATCCACAGAGATGGTGGAGAAATTGGAGCTGAAGACAACCAGACATCCAAAACCATACAAATTCTCATGGTTGCAAAAAGGACACCAGGTAATGATCACTAAACAATGCTTGGTTGAAATTAAAATAGGAGGATATAAAGATGAAATCCTATGTGATGTAATTCCCATGGACATATGCCATATTCTGTTGGGAAGACCATGGCAGTTTGACAGAAATGTCATTCATGATGGGAGGAAAAACACATATACATTAGAAAATAATGGTAGGATGCATATATTGCTGCCAATAGAGGAGAAGAGAGTAAAGGAGGAAGCCAACACAAGCATACTTCTCATGAGTGGGAAGGAAATCCTGAAAGAAGTCAAGGGAGAATAGGAGATGCAGTTCATTGTGGTGAGGAAGCCCAGAGTCATCCTTATGAGTACATCAATGGATGATTTGCCTGAAGAAGTTCAAGAGTTGTTGGATAATTTTGTTGATATAGTGGTGGATGAGCTGCCAAACTGATTTCCGCCCATTAGGAGTATGAATCATCATATCGACTTGATGCCAGGGGCAAGTCTGCCAAACAAAGCAATGTACATATTGACACCTCGAGAGAATGAGGAAGTGAAGGACCAAGTCCAAGAGTTGCTAGACAAAGGTTTGGTCAGAAAGAGCTTGAGTCCATGCACAGTACCGATTGTGTTGAGCCCAAAGAAAGATGGAGGATGGATAATGTGCATAGACTCAAGAGCCATCAACAAGATCACCATCAGGTACAGATTTTCTTTACCAAGAATGGATGATTTAATGGATTTCTTAAGTGGAGCAAATTTATTTTCTAAGATAGATTTGAAAAGTGCATATCACCAGATTAGAATGAGAGAAGGTGATGAATGGAAAACAACCTTTAAGAAAAACAAAGGTCTATACGAGTGGTTGGTTATGCCATTTGGATTAACAAATGCCCCGAGTACTTTTATGAGGTTGATGAATGAAATTATAAAAGATTTCATTGGCAAGTTCATGGTTGTATATCTGGACGATATACTGATCTTTAGCAGGACTAAAGAGGAGCATTTGAGGCACCTAATGCTAGTAATGAGGAGGCTACAGTAGTAGAAGATGCTGATCAATTTGAAGAAGTCCTCTTTTATGAATACATAACTCATTTATTTGGGTTTCGTGATCTCTTCGAATGAACTGAAGATGGATCCAGAGAAGGTGAAAGCGATCAAAGAATGGCCATCACCAAGAAGCATGTTCGAGGTAAGGAGCTTCCATGGATTAGCGAGCTTCTATAGGAAGTTCATTAGAGACTTCAGTGGGATTTGTACACCCATGATGGATACAGTAAAGAAGCGGCACAAGTATTTAAAATGGAAAGAGGAGGCCGAAAGGAGCTTCAATATACTAAAGGAGAAGATAATGGAACGACCAATTCTGGTCTTGCCGAATTTCAAAAAGACATTTCAGGTGAGATGTGATGCGAGAGGATTTTCAATAGGAGCAGTTTTGAGTTAGGATGACAGACCTGTTGCCTATTTCAGCGAGAAGATGAATGAGACTAAGAAGAAATACTCCACATATGACAAGGAGTTTTATGCCATAATTCAAGCTTTGAAGAAATGGAGGAATTATCTTGTCCCACAAGAGTTTGTCTTGTATAGCGATAACAGAGCTTTACAATTCATAACCAGACAAGAAAAACTGAATCAGAGGCATGCAAAATGGGTTGAATTTATGAAAAAATTTACTTTTTTCATAAAACATATTGTTGGGAATGCTAACAAGGTTGCTGATGCATTAAGCAGGAGATGTTTGATCATGCAGGAATTCTAGGTGAAGACCTTGGGGTTTGAACACCTTAAGGACATGTATCATGATGATGTAGATTTCAAGGAGGCATATGAGGCATGTGCTAATCTTGTGTTGAGAGATAGAAGTCAGTGGAAAGAATACATGAATCAGGAAGGACTGTTGTTCAGAGGACATCAATCGTGCATACCAAAATGCTCAATAAGGGATAATCTTCTGAAGAAAAAGCACAGTGGAGGATTGGCTGGACATTTCGGCCATGATAAAATGTTTGCATAGTTGAGCAACTCATACTATTGTCCAGGTATGGGAACATAAGTGATAAATTTTGTGAACAGATGTAGAATATGCCAACATGCTAAGGGGAAAAGATAGAACACTAGGTTTTATCAACCATTGACAATACCAGAGAGGCCTTGGGATGCAATAAGCATGAATTTTGTGTTGGGATTTCCAAGAACACAAAGAGGATTCGATTCCATATTTTTGGTGGTGGATATATTTTCAAAGATGGCACATTTCATCCCATGCTAGAAGATTAGTGACGCAACTCATGTTGCAAATCTATTTTTCAAAGAAGTTGTGAGACTTCATGGCCTACCCAGGAGCATTGTCTCAGACAGAGACACAAAATTTGTTGGTCACTTTTGGAGGATGTTGTGGAAGACAAATGGGCAGATTGAAGTGGTAAATAGAAGTTTGGGGAATTTATTAAGGAGTCTAGTTACTAAACATCATAACTAGTGGGATCAGATTCTGCCACAAGAAGAATTTGCATACAATGACTCACCAAACAGGAGAACTCAAAGGAGCCCATTCCAAATACTCTATGGAATGAAACCCAGGGGAGTGTTTGAGTTGAGAGACTTTGAACAAGGTGATATTAGGAGCACTGGAGTAGAGGATTTTGCTGCGGAGATGGAGAGAATCCATAGCCAGATCAAAGGACAGTTGGAGAGTTCTAATAAAAAATACAAGCACAGAGCTGATCAACATTACAGGGAACTTCAATTTGAAGTAGGAGATCATGTTTTAGCACATCTCAGGAAGGAAAGGTTCCCTAGGGGAAGATACAAGAAGTTGAAGATGAAAAAGATAGGACCTTGTAAGATCTTGAGGAAGTTTGATGCAAATGCCTATGAGATTGAGCTGCTAGATGGTGTGGGAATTTCACCCATATTCAATGTTTAAGACTTGTATCCATATAGGAAAGATGACATAGAAGGGTCATAAGCTCAAGGAAATATTCAGTGGGAGAAACAGATTCCTGTGGCAGAAAAGCTGCAGATGGAGAAAATTGTTGATTAGAGGATTGGAAAGAAGACCAGAAGGAAGACTTATTTTGAGTATCTGGTCAAATGGAAGGGACACCCAATCGAATATTCCAGTTGGGAAAATGAAGCTTCCATCTAGAAGCAGGGAAAATAATTTTAGGAGCTCATGGACAGGAGTCCATGAATTTTTGTCAAGGGGAGTGTGATGTAGGAGCATCGTTGGCAAGCGTGCAGAGGCAGGACCACTCAACACGTGATAGTTCTTCCATAAATTCAACTTTGATAGTTGAATCCCATTTTGAAATCCGCCTTAACTCAGTGCCGAAATTTCCTTTGGAGGCACACTTGAACTAGTGCCAAATTTTACCCTTTGAGGCACGTTTTGAAAATCACAAGTGGAGCAAGAGTTTCCACTATGGATCTGAAGTGCGATTGGACTAAGATAAGATATGATGATTTTTAGAGTAGGCAAGTGAGTAGAAGCCACACGTTTCAAAATCCATTATAATCAGAATATGTTCTGGTAGCCATTTTAGCACTTGGGAATATAGCAGAAGGAAAATTGATCCAAATGCGTGTGTATGAATGTTATTTGTGATTTCCTGTTATTTCTGTTTTCATGAAAAAGTGAATGAATCTCCACAGAGGAGAACATAATTGTGACTGTTAGTTTTTAGTTTCAATTGTTTCTCTTCATTTGAAGCTCTGCAAGGTGTGCATCAAGCCAGAGAGGAACGCAAGGAAATCGGGAGGAGTTTCTCTGTGATAAATACCATGGATATGAGTTATCAAAATCCCTCAGACGTAAGGAGTGCATGAGAAATTGAAGTCTGAACCAGACAAAGCTCAAGAGGAACAACACGTTGGAAAGTGTTATCGAGATCCAGGAACCCATTCCCCGGAAGAAGCGAAGTCCAAGCCATCGAAGACTTAGAAAATATTCTAAGTCTGAAGTGAGTGAAAGCTTAGGAGGAGGAACATGAGACCCTGCAAGCCATTGCATCAAGTGGAGTTGCGAGGAGGTTAGTGATGGGGAAGAGATATGACCGTAGATCTAGAGGGCATTGTGAGTCGTTGATCAAGTGCCTCAAGCTTTCGTCATTTCAGCAACTGGGAGTACAAGGGTCAACAGTGTGGGACTCTCGACCGGTGGAACCCCAAAAATATCGGAGCCGTCAGATCTTCGAGGGCCTAGAGTCGTTGATCTGTAGTGATGGGATATTTCATGGTTTCGACGACCGGGAAGAAGAGTGGACATATTCGTAAGACATGAAGTTGTGAAACACCGAAATAAGTGTAGCTGCTGATCTAAGAGAGATTTGAGCCATAGATCTCGCGTCATCAGGATTTCGGCATTCGTGACTTGGAGGGGTCAGGCGCCTTGTATCGCAAGTTCCAATACTGCAAACCGCGATGCGCTTTCATGGTAAATCTTGTGGTCATGGGTGTGTGGTCACATGAGTTGGGAAAATGGAGGAGCTAACCTCCGTTAGCCCTCATCAAAGTTTCGGGACTTGGAGGAGCCAAGGACTCATCGTATTGGAAAGCTCGAGGTTGCAAAACGTGAAACACCTTTTGGGCCAAGTCCGTGGTTGTGCCCATAGTCACAAGAAGTGAAGAGCATGAGCCTAGTGCTTGGTCACGTAGGCGAACACAGAGAAGGACCTGTGGATTTGAAAAGGGAGGTTCCAGCATGGAACCAGAAGAGCCATTTCGACCCCGAACCAGAAGATCCTGACCGGGAGGTCGCCCAGTCATTACGAGGGATAGGGGGTCTGCATCACGTAGCAGAAATAAAAGCGAGACCATTGTCTGTAATAATTTCCAAAGGAAGACCAAATCTGGAAAAAATATTATTTTCAAGGAAAGAAATTACCTGCTCATCCTGTAAATGTTTAAGCGGGAGAACTTCAACCCATTTTGTAAAATATTCTGTGGCTGTCAAGATAAAGATTTGTCCTGCTGAAGATGGAGGATTAATAGTACCAATAAAGTCCAAACCCCACTTTGAAAAAGGAAAGTTTGGGAGGACAAGTTGTAAGGGAATGGATGAAAGGTGTTCTTTGCCTTGAAATTTCTGGCACTTGTCACAAGATCTCAAAAAAAAAACAAGAATCACGAAAGATTGAAGGCCAATAATATCCTTTTCTAATAATCTTAAAAGTAGTAGTTTTAGTAGAAAAATGACCTCCTACATGAATAACATAATTTGAAGAACCATGAGTTTCTTGCAAAAATTTCCATGCTTCCTCATTGTTTACACAATGAAGCAACATGCCATCGATAAATATTCTAAACAAGAAGTCTCCTATAATGACGTATCTAGAAGATTCAAGAAAAATCCTTCTACTTTGATGAGTGTCTAAGTTATCTGGAAATATTTGATTTTGCAAATAGTAAACCATTTTTTTATGCCAAGGAAATGTATACACAGGAAGGATTTGATTATCAATGTAGAACAGTGTTGATAGAGTGTTATCTTGTTCATCAATTTATTCACTAGTTGCAGCATGCTGAGCTTGTTGATTAAGGTTGGTTGTCATTGATGTCAACCCTTGAAGAAAGCCCCGTAGCATAGAGGTTTGGGTAATGTAACCAATATTTTTTGATGTAAATATGAATCATTATTGTTTTTTCAAGGTTGATAAGAAGTAAATATGGATAAACTCCAAAGTGGTCCCCTTATGGTGATAGCCCTCACGGGAAGACGCTTTGCGGAGTAAGAGAACCCATGATTAATTGTGGAATAATGATATGAAGGATAGTGAATTTCTCAGGGAAACTATCCTAGATGGATATTTCTTGTCATGCCATTTCCGGTGGTATGTATAACGTCACATAAATCCTCACGGTTAGAGAATTATGACCATGTGAAGTTGGAGAACCTAGTCTTGGCTAATGGAACCAAGTTTGTTTGATGTATAATGGTATGATTTTTTATATATTTGAAGGTAATACTATTCTATATGGATAGTACATTTCATTCCATTTCTGGTGGTATGTGGAATGCCACATAACTCCTCACGGTTTGAGAGTTATGGCATTACGAAGTTGGAGGACTCTCACATGTCATCTAGAAGCCCCAAAAGGTCAAAGTAGTCAAAGTGGTTTAAGGGATTTTAGAAGGTAAATAATAAAGTGAA